>JAFLJL010007349.1:0-14732 GCA_018398815.1 Conus ventricosus | reverse complement strand
TTGTGAGTTTGCAAAAAATTCTCTGTGAAATGCAAACCAAATAAGATGGTGTAAAATAGGAGTCACACATGTACTGATGGGGGGACAGAGTCATGAAGGAATGGAGGCGAAGGGAGTACAGTGTACTGATGCGGGACGAGTCATGAAATGGAATGGGACAAAAGGGTCACAATGTACGATGCGGGAGTCACACTGTTGATGGGGGAACAGAGCCCCTGAAATGGAAGGGAAGAATGGAGTCACACATGACTGTGTGGACAGAGTCATGAAATGGAATGGAGGCAGAAGGGAGTAAACCATTACTGATGCGGAGTCACACATGTCTGATGGGACGAGTCATGAAAAGGAAATGAACACAGAATGTGTTTGTTCTGCAGCATAGGCAGGTTTGTGGAATGGTTAGTGTGTAAAGCTTTATATCATTTTTTCCTCTAAAGATGGAGTGGGGTCCCCTTGTTCCCAAAAAAAAGCCCTACACGATGACCCACCCCCCTGATAAAATGGTTCAGTAAATTTGGTATTGAAAGATGCCGGGTGACCAAGAGTTTTTTCGGGAAGATAAAGCCATTGTCACTGTCATTCATTTCATTGCTCTCGCCAACTCACACCATTCAGTTCCAGGTGATTGTCCGACCGCCCCCTGGAGGTTCCCCCTGACAGGATCGGTTAGGGGAGTAAGGGAGTGTGTCACACGCCTCGAAAGAGCCCACCAAGAAAGATTACAATAAATACCCATTTATTCATCCCGACACCACAAGCCAAAAATAAGCTTTCCAAAACCCAAAACATGCACAATACAATTAAGAAATTTCAACACACACACCATAAATGTCACAAAAAAGCTTTCCAACACACAAAAACTCACAATAAAATTTAAAGCATTTAAACCAACATTCTTTCCGTGCTTCATGGGGGTTCCCCCACACCTCTGTCCCCCAAATCCCCGAGAGTATGGGGGATCGGGCCCAAAGGGGGTTGTTCCTGAAAGAGTCTTTAAGGGCCGACCCCTTGCACACACACACCCCCCCCAACTTCTGCCCTTCCCCAACCCTTTTGAGGTATGGGTCGATAGGTCCCCAAACCGGGTCTGTTCCTGAATAGAGTCTTTCAAGCCGACCCTTGACGCAACACCCCCCCAAAAAGGCCGCCCAGAGCTAACCCCCCAGTCGCATGGCTGTGGCCCGTGGACAGTGGAGAACGCCTCCCGTGGGAGAGGTTGTTGGGGAAAGTCCTGGACAGGGTTAGGCCCTCCGAAAGGGGTTAGTGCCCCTCTCCTGCGGGGCCCAACGGAAGCTTCGGGTGGAGCCCCGGAGGAGAGGCCAAAAAGGAACGGGAAAGGAAAAAAGAAAGGGTACGGGAAAAACCCCGCATCAGTACGGTCTGAATTGGCTGCTTTTTCCTAAAGCCCCCGCGTGGGGGGGGGGGTGTTTGCTGACTACATTTCCCCCCCCCCCTAACACAGACCTGGCATAACCAGTAAACAAACCAAAGGGGAATGTTGCTAAAGGTTTCTCACATGAAGCGTAAGATATTGCATTAACAAACAATTTATATTTTCCTTCCCTCACCCCCGTTCAACTTTTTCCTTTCTCAGGAACTAAAACTAAACAGCAACCAGCTTTTAACTCCCCCCACAATGAAAATAAAATTTCAATGGCACGTTTATCCCCACATTTTATGTAACTTTTAAAAATGCCCAAAATTTCCAAAACCACGCACCAAACGCTAATCATCGTACGCACGTTGCAACATAAAAACTTTTCCCCCTTCACACAAAACGCGGGGGCCCCGAAAATAAGAACGGCGATTGGACAGGGGCGGAGAGGAGACCAAGAAAAGTACCAACCTGAATCACCAGGCCCCCCCATCCCCACCGACTACCCGCATCACCAGATGCTTTAAAAAAGGAAAAAAGACTTTGGATATAATTTTGAGGGCCGGGTTAAAGATTAAATTTAACCAAAAAAAGTGGTTCAAACAATATTTTTTTAAAATTTTGAAAAAAAAAGGAAATTGCGCAAAAGGAAAGAATTGCTGGCTAAAACAAAAAAAAAAAAACAAAACAAAAAACACACGAAACTGATGCTTACCAGTACCCGTGGGGGTGCCCCAAAGGGGGGAAAAACGACTCTCTGCCCCTGCCCGTCGAGAGGACCGAGCGTGCAGAAAAAGAGATGCGTGATGTCCCCCCCCAAGGCCGATGTAGGAAGAAGGTACCCGATGTCCCTTCGCAAAAGTGGTGAAGCCGGAGGGGAGGGCCCCCCGAAATCTTCCCTCGAGTGAAGAAAAAAAACCCTGCCTAAGCGTGGCGGCCAACATGCCAGCTCGTCACAGAGTGGAATCCCTCACCCTGGGAAATGATAAAAAGTGCAGGAAAAAGACGGTGAGAGGCCGTGAGAGCCATTAAGGAGGGGTCCCCAGCCACCCGTAAACCCTGAGGATAAATGACGGGCAGTGGAATTAGAGAGGAGGGAGAGAAAGAAAAACCAAACCCTGAGCTAAACGAATTAAGGTGCAAACGCACCAAAGCCCATTAAAGGGACGGACACACGCCCACAGAACACAATAAAAAAAATGAATATTCCGCCACCTGAGGGGGCAAACGTCGAGGCCTGGACAAACCGTGAAAAACCCCCCCTTCAAAAACATCTGTTTTTTTAAATTTACGTGCCCCTTTAAAACCTTGACGCATGTGAAAATTCACAACAATGGGCCCAAACCCCAACCCCTCTGTGATCGACGAGTCATCATCCAATACAAACTTTCCCACGTAGAATCATACGGGGGAAATCCAGTACTACACTTATCTATAACCAAATAACCTTCAGACAATGAAAGCGCAACCCGAGAAAGGATGTTTCACTCCCGACAATGTCACTCCCGGTACACGCCCAAAGGGGCCCAAAAACCCCGGGTGAGGGGAATTGTCCCTCTGACTGTTTTTCCCCAATGGGTGTGCTGACTACGGAGCTGGTGAGATGCGCATCCGTATTGCTGGCCCCCTTAAAATTTGGCAAAAAAAAGGAAAAGCAAATTGCAGTTCCACGCCTAACTCATGAGTGACAAATGAGGGCCCGGTCCGGTCCGGGCAGGGAAGGGGATAAAGATCGTCTCCAGTACAAACTTTCGGCCGTATTCTTCTTGGGCACGCCAGTGCGCGCCCAAATTCCCAGGAGCTTCAGAACAGTAGGGGCTCGATAGTCCTAAGGGGACAGCCCTGGGTCCCGAGTCGGGTCACCAACCAAAAGTAGGGGGCCCGGATGGAGGGTGGAAAAAAGGGCCCCACCGGGTCGACCCAACCTTTGTGAAGGGGCCCCCCCAACCGGGGCATGACCCTAGGGGAACACGCTTCAAGCGCCCTTAGGCGTTGTTTGGAGACATGCAACTGCGGCAGTACTCCCCTAAACCTGAGATTTTCACCCGGCCAAAAAAGTCCTGTCTTATTTTGCTCGGGGGCCCGCTTTGAGCCCTTGGCCTGCCATGGGTGAATCGGGGGCCCCTCCCGGAAAAAACAGGTTCTCTCAGTTTTGGGGGAAGACTGTGCTTGGCCACCCATCTGCCTGAGTGAAGCCCTAAAGAGGTTCCCTTGTGGAGTTTAAAAGCTCACCTTGGGTGTGGGCCGAGAGGGGGGACAAACCCCATTTGTCGCAGGGTTTGGGGACTCCAATTTCCCGGCCTAAAGAGGGGCCCAGGTAGCAGGATTGGCCCTTGCCAGAACCTCGTCAGAGATGGGTGAAGAAGGGGAGCAATTCCCTTTTTTCCTCTTCAGTTTGGCGCTTTTTGGTAACCCCCCAACAACCCTGTACGGGCAGACCCGTAACAAAAACTGACGCTCCGCCCGAAAAGGGATAGTATTCCCTATGAGAGGAAACATAGGTCGCTCCCCCGCGAGGCCCTACTTCGCACAAATGGGGGGGTGGGATAGAATGAGTAAAAAGGGACAGGTGGGGGAAAAACCCCACCCCCAACCCGACAATCGAAATGGGGCCTCGTGAGCCTCAGGGGAAACCAAAACCTTTCCCCAAAGATCGTTGTGCTCCCCCAAACCCCGATGGTGTCGACCCAAGGTGAAACCAAAAACAGAAAGAAAAATGGAAACCCCCTTTTGCCCCCCGAAGGAGATGGACCCCCCATTTGCCGAGGGACGAGGACGCTGGAAAGGATACCCCCCCGATACCGGTGGCTTTAGGGCAATTTTTCCCATGTGGCGGGGGACCCAAAGAAAAACCAGTCGGGGTGTGGGGCCCCCATGAATGCCTGCCTTTTTCGACCCCCTAGCAGTCGTCGGCGCCCTTTTGCCCTAAACCCGTGAGGGTTTTCTGTCTGGGACTGGGGATGCCCCTAAACTCTACGGGGTTCAGAAACCCCTCAGCGGGATGAATACAGCCCCGAAATCCTGTGGTGGTCTCGCCCATACGGATCCCCAATCTGGGGGGCACGGTTTGGGGAAGCTGTTCGATGGAAAGTCCTCAAGCTCCAGCTTTGGGCCAAAGCGCCGTACCCCCAGCGTTTGCGCGCCTATCTCCAACGCACGAAGGGCTCCCGTTATTTTTTTTCATGGACCGGGAAAATTCCTCCCGTATCTCTGGGGTAAGGTGGAAAAAGCTTACGCAGAGTTTAAATGCATGTCTGCATAAGCGCGCCTTCTTTAGAGGGGCACCACTCCCTCGAGTACCGATAAACCCGAAAAATGGGCATGGCCTTTTGTTTTTGGGAAAAAGGTGAACTAGCTACTTGTCAAAAATGTCTAAAAATATAATTCCCACTAGGGCTGAATCTGGAAGCTTTATTTGGGGGTCTAACCCATCTTTGCCGTTGTTAACCCCCTGACTTAAGAGCGGGAGCCCCCCGAAAGAAGTTGTTCCCCCTTTCCCCACGCAGGCTTCCCCCTCTGGAGCCTCTTCCCCACGCTGTCTAATCTTCCCCCGGAGGGGGTTCCCTGCTGGCAGCTCCTTACGTAAAGCTTCCCGTTTGGCGTCTCTTCCTTACGCAAAGCTTCGTCTGGCACCCCTCCTACGGGGGTTTTCCCCCCCCCCCAACCCCCTCCTTATCCAGTCTTCCCCACGAAGGGCTGTTCTTCCCCACGAAGGGCCCTGTCTGGGGAGTTCTTCCTTACGAAGGGCTTCCTGTTGACAGCCTCTTCCCCATGCGCGTTTCCTGTGGAAGCCTCTTTCCCTTTCGCCCGGGTTTTCCCCTTCCCCAGGAGCTTGCCTCTTTCCCCCACGAACCCTTGCCTCTTCCCTACGAAGGGCTTTCCCGTCTGGCAGCATCCTCTCGTCGCTGTTGCTCTAGAAACATGGACAAGGCGTATCCTGGGCGGGATTCACCACTCCCCCACGGGGGAGACCATTTGACCCGTCCCTTGGGTCTCACTTTCCCCGAGGAATTTCCCCCGGGCTACTCCCTTTCAGGGGAAGCAGGAGAAGAGAGGGTTTCGGTCTTGGACCCAACAAAGCCCCCAGTTGTTAAACCATACTCTCGCTCCCAGCGGGGCGGGTCAGGGGGGTCTCGACAAAAAATCCCCCAGCGAGAAGCAACGAAAATACTTGGATATCGGTGCAGCACTGGAAAAAAGTAGAAGTCATTTAGTGAAGTATGGTACTAATATAGGATACATTTTGAAGGGGCCCTTTTTCTTGAGCAGCGTCGGATACCCCCAGCACGGACGTGCCCTACAAAATATTCCCCAGGTTTTCCCAAAAAAGGGGAAAGACAATTCCTTTAAAGAAACAAATTCCCTTGGTTGTCCGTTCTTGGGGATGACAAAACAGCAAATAAAAAAAAAAAGTCAATACAAGTTCGGGGTGCTCCCCCTCTGGCAACACCCGCCCCCACACAAACAAAAGTGCGGGGGCCCCACCGGAAAAAAAAAAAATTTTATATAAATAAAAGTTCCCCCCCCGGGCTCCCCCTCTGGCAAAACCCCTGCTCCACACCGAGCAAGTGCGGGGGGGCTCACCGACAAAAAAAAAAAAAAAAAGACAGAAAAGGAAAGGGAGAAAAAAATGTGATACTAACGTCCCATACAACCGCCTGAAAACAAAAACCACCTGGGAAAATAAATGGGTTACTACAAAAAGGGTGGCCCAAATGAGTGGCAACAGAAAGGAAAGTCACGGCGTATCTGCGTGAGGACCAGTGGAAAGGCCCGGACCGGTCGTTCCCCTTGTCTCACCGACTCCCCCCGTCACACCGGGTGTTCCCTCAGGACCAAAAGACTCCCCCACGCAAAGTCCCCCCGCCAACCCACCCCAACAACACGACAAAATACTAAAACATAAACGACAGGGTGGACGGTCTCCGCGAAACGGAGAGAGGGGCAGTCGAGCCCCTTCACGTGACGGCCCCCCCAAATTCACGACCCACCCCTGGAGGTTCCCCGAAGGACGGGTTTGTGGGGGTGAAGGGGGTGACTGCCTCCCGCCCCCGCAGAGACCACACAAGAAGATTACAATACAATACACCCTTTTTTCATACCGCACCCCATAGTCAAAATAAGGATTCCAACACCAAAAACTGACAATACAATTAAGCATTTCAACAACACACTAAAAAGTCCCAAACAAGCTTTCCCCAAAACACACAAAAATGCACAATCCAAAAAAGCATTTCAACCAACATTCCTTTCCCTGCTTTATGGGTTCCCCCACACCTTGTCCCCCCAAAGCCTCCCAGAGATCGGTTTTAAGGGCCCAAACGGGGTCTGTTCCTGAAATAGAGTCTTTCAAAGGGAACCCTTTAACACCACATCCCCCCAACCTTCTGTCTTCCCCCAAATCCTTGAGAGTTGGGTGACCAGGGGCCCCAAAACCGGGTTGTTCTGAAAAGATTTTCAAGGCCGAACCCTTGAGCACACACACCCCAAATGGCACGACAAGAGCTAACCCCCCCCAGTCGCAGGGGGGTAGGTCCCTGGACCCGTTTGGGAAGCCCCCCGTGGGACGAGGCGTTTTTGGGAAAGTCCTGGACAGGGTTAGGACCCTCCCGAAGGTCCAGGGTCCTCTCACTGCGTGGGACCCAGGGGAAGCTTCGGGTGGAGCCCCCCGGGGGAGAGGCCGGGAAGGAACTGGAAGGAAAAAAAAAGGGTATGGAACCCGCATCGTACGGTCTGAAATTGGCGCTTATCCAAACGCACCGGTGGGGAGGGGGGGTGTTTGTGCTACATTAGTACCCCCAAACAACACGACCTGGGCATAAACAGTAAACAAAAACCCAAATGGGGAATGTTCATAAGGGTTTCCCACACGAACAGAAGTATTGCATTAACAACAATTTTATCTTATCCTTCCCTACTCCGTTCAAATTTTCCCTTTTAGGAACTGAACAATAAGAACATTTCTTTTAACTGCCACCACAATTGAAATAATAATTCAATGGCCCCGATTTCCCCCCATTTTTAGTAACATTTCAAAATGACCAAATTTTCCCAACCCCGCATCCAAAAGATAAACATGGTACGCCGCTCGCAAACAAAAAAACATTTTCCCCCTTTCCCCACCAAAAAGACGGGGCCGAAAAAATAAGAGACCGGCGAATTTTGACAGGGGGGGGAGGCGAGACCGCAAGTACCAAAACCTGAACACCCCGGTTTTCCCCCCCTCCCACGACTACCGATCACCCGATGCAAAAAAGGAGAAAGACTTTTGGATATTTTTGCTGGCCGGTTTTAAAATTGAATTAACCGAAAAAATGGTCTCAAACAATATTTCTTTTATAATTTTGAAAACCAAAAGAAATTGCGCCAAACAGAAGAATTAGCCGGTAACAAAAAAAAAAAAAAAACACAACAACAAACACACCACGAAACTGATGCTTACCAGCTACCCGTGGGTGACCCAAGTGGCGGGTCAAGCGACTCTCTGCCCTTTCTGCCCAGTCGAGAGGACAGCAGAGCAGATGCAGAAAAGAAAATGACGTGTGTTCCCTCCCCTACAGGCCGACTGTGGGAAATGAAGGTACCGACTGTACCTTCGACGAAGGGGGTGAAGAACCAGGACCGGAGCAGGCGCTCCCAGAGACATCTTCCGCTCGAGTGAAGAGAAAACCTGCCTAAGGGGATGGCGGCCAACATGCCACACAAACGTCACAGAGTGAGAAATACTCAAGCCTAAGAGGAATGATGAAACGTGCGGCAGGTAAAAAGACAGGTGAGAGGCCGATAGAGGGGCCAGTTAAAGCGAGAGGTACCAGCCACCCGTGAACCTGCAGGTGAATTGCACGGGCAGTGGAATTTGAGAGAGAGAGAGAGAAAAGAAAACCCTAACCTGAGCTGAACGACATTAAGGTGCAAACGCACCCAAGCCACATTAAGGGGACGGACACACGACCACAGCAACGACAATAAACAAAAGAATAAATTTCCCCCACCCTAGATGGGTTTAATCGTCGTAGGCTCGTGACAAACTGTGACAGACTCCAAAGTGTTCAGGTTTTGGATACAAGCCATTGTCACTGTCATTCATTTCATTGCTCTCACCAACTCACACATCATTCGTTCCAGGTGACTTCCAAGAGTGTTCAGGGGATAGATACAAGCCATTGTCACTGTCATCTCATTTCATTGCTCTCACCAACTCACACATCATTCAGTTCCAGGTGACTCCAAGAGTGTTCAGGTGATAGATACAAGCCATTGTCATGTCATCTCATTTCATTGCTCTCAAACCCAATCACAATCATTCAGTTCCAGGTGACTCCAAGAGTGTTCAGGTGATAGATGCAAGCCATTGTCACTGTCATCTCATTTCATTCTCTCAAACCCAAATCACCATCATTCAGTCCAAGCACACATGGAGAGCATATACAGGATTGAGCATTATTGTTTTTTTCCTGACCTGGCCTCTACAGTAGGTAAGCTATACACCATCACCTACTGAAAAACAACTTGCCCATCAACATGGCCATGTGGTTTTAAATCATGTAAGATTATGAAATCATTATGGATATTAGGGACGCACCAATCACACAAAAGTTTAGTAATTCTGTGCAAATGCCTAATTCTGTAAGTCAGTCTGTGGGTCTGTCGCCTTTATCTTTCTCTTATTTCGGCGCGTGCACACACACACAACACACACAAACACACCACACACACACCACACACACACACACACACAAACACACACACACAACACACACACACCACCACACAACAGAATGGCGAAAGAGACTAAACAACACAAAAAAACCAAACAAACCCTCCAAAGAAACTGACAACAATGCAGATGGATTGGTTTAAAAATTCTTAAATGTGTGTGTGGTGTGCGTATGCCTTAAGGATAGAGCGAACTAGCTAACTTGTAGTTAGCTAAGGGAGCTACTTCGTACCACAGTGACAGTACTTACACTAGTGACAGACCAGTGTTGGGCCTCCTGTTACAGGAGACAGTTTTGCCCTAGCACTGCGACAGTACCCCCAGGGACCGTAGACGGGGACACATGCTAGGGACAGGTTCTGACAGTACCACTGCTGGGCGCCGGAGGTGGACATGTCAGAAAGACAGGTACCCGCGCTTGACCCTCTGAGGAAAGCTGCAAGCTCGGCTTGGACGAGTGCGTGCAGTCTGTGTGTGACAGTCCATTACTTGGTAGTTCAATGCCAGTGAAGTGCTTGGAATGATATCCTGACAGTTAATCCCCAAGCCAGCAGTTCTGGATGACCAGGTAAGTGTAGAGGTGTGTGCGAGTGCAGAAGTGCTAGGCTATATAAACGAACTTCTCTTGAGAGTAGGGAAAAACACTTCAATTGGTGTCGGGAGTGGGATATGGGCTTTGCACCTTTCATTTAGTACATCCATAGCTGTAAGTTAACAACAAACAGAAGTTGTTAATAGCGTTGGGTGTTGGTTGTGTTTGTTCACAGACAGGTACTTATTGTACTCAACACTAGTTACTTTCCAGTTGCTCCTTAGTAAAAGGGGGAAGCTTTTATTTCAGTAGACATTGGGCGCTGGAATGTCACACAGCATCTGTGACATGAGCAGTGGAGCTGTTGTGTTCAGGGAAAGGAAGGGGAACATTGAGGTTTTTATTCCATGATGCTTGTCCATTCCTGTGGCAAACCCAGTAGTGGAGACCTGCTTGAATGATGATTTCGGCAATGCAGCAGGGAGGCCATGGAAGATTAATAAGAGCCCCAAAATGGCCGCCCACTTGGGGGGAAGAAAAGATAGAGTACATCCCCTTACCCACATGGGATGGGCAGCAGTCCATGATGATTCAGGGTCCTCTCTTCACTCGTAGGCAAGCAAAAGCTTATGTCCAAGTTTGCTGATCCAGTGATTCCAGTCCCTGCTCGCAGCTGCCCAGTTCCAACTCATCCACAAACGTTGTGGACAAAGGTTTGTGTTGGAAGTGGGCTCTCTTGGGTCTTGCTGAAAAATTGGAACCCCTTCCTCCAGAATGGTGAGAAAATCACCAGGAAGGAGCGTGTTTTTTTTGACTTGGTTATTCGGATCGAGGACACGAGCAGTTTCGCGGAGGTCTCTGTCTTCGTCAAGGTCGGCCTCTGCGGACAGCATTGCACAGATTTGGAGTCAGTAGGTCTCTGGCGTGGGAACACAACCAGAGTCTGAGGCAGTTCTCGAATCCTCTGAAACAAGATCACAGGGAGCGACTGCACAGACACCATGGGGGGGTTTTTAGACTTAAGACCCGGGCATTTTAAACCCCCAACCCAAGTAGGTAGGCGCCAGCCCCAAAGAACCACGGCGTCAAGATTTTGCAAAAACATGACCAGATAAAGGAGAGGGGGAGGGGCCCCAAAGGGGCAGGAGGCAGAGGGACGAACCGGGCCCCCCCGTCGAGCTGTCCCCTGCCCTCAAGTAACTTGGAGCAGGCCCAAAGAGTCCACAGAAACAGGTTTTAAAGCCATGCCACCGAGCACAGGGGGAGTCGGAAATTGTATTCTGACCCCCCAGACAGCAGCGGGGAAAAAGCCCTGTTAGGCTCCCCACGGGACCAAGAGGGAACCCCGGAAATTGCCCCAAATCTCCTTTGAGGGAACACAAACTGGCGTCATTCAAGTACAGGTTTGGCCCGCTTAGAACACCCCTCAATGGTCGGAGAATAAAGGTCGGCATTCCTGGGATGGTTTTTGGGAAGGAAAAGCCCAAGATTTCTTTCACCATAGCCACCAAGATGAGCATCAGTGCTCATACACCCGATGAGATGAATTGGAAGCACCTTCGGGCCAGAGAGGACTAAAAAGGCCAAGCTAAAAAGAAAACCCGGGGATCCTATAGATGGGCAACGGGTCACAGTGCTTGCTGTTTCAGCCTTCAGAGCCCTCCCAGAAAGTTATGAAAGGGGCGAGGCGTCAGCAATTTTTGCATGGCATCAGGACAAGGAGCGGGGGAAATTCCCCTTTGGAGAGACCCAAAACCCAGGGAAAAGCCGTCCATAAGGTCAAGTGGTACCAGCACGTCTCCCTGGTCAGGATGGGCCCCAAGGAAATTCAGGAGGACCCCAAGGTCAGTTTCGGTTTTTCCAAGCAGGACGGACAGCTTTTAAGTGATGGTGGAAAAACTGCCCCCTCATCGCACTTCTAGCTAAAAAAAGGGGACAAAGCAACCTCCTGAAAACCCAGTTTTCCCGGTATCAAGTGCTTCTACGAAAACAGGTTGGGCCCGAAAAAAGACGCAGGATTACCGAAGGGCGCAGAAGCATTGGGCAAAGGGGGGGGAAAAAGGGAAAGGGAAAGGGACCCCACTCTCCAGTAAAGGGTTCCTTTTCCTTCCACTCTGGAAATGCAGTAAGGCCCCACCCCCCCATGGCAGGGTTTCCCAAAGGTGAGCCTTGGTACGGCCGGCAGGGGAACGGGAAAAAACCGCCACATACCTAGTGCTTCACCCTGAAAGGACGCCACCTCTACAAAAAGCACTCCAGCAAGAATTCAAAGGGAAACCAGTCTGGGTTTTTCGAATTGCTGGGGTCGGGGCCCGGGTTTAAAAGGTGAAAGTGACCATGGGGGAAAAGGGTCGGATGCCGAGAAAAGGATTAAAGTACGCGGGCAAATCAAGTTGCTCAGGGGGACCCCCTGGAAACTGTCACCGGGGTTTCTCAGGCAGTAGGGGTATTGGGCAGTCAGCCAGCGTCGGGAGGAACCTGAGACGGCCTTTTGGATCATAAAAGGGGACAGGGAACCCTCCGACAAAGGGCCCACAATAGGGAATAGATGCCGGGCTCAAACCCCACTGCTGAGATCCAGGATGCCAAACTTCTCCCAAAAGAATGTCTGTACTCGCCACGACCCGGAAGGCAAAGGAGGCCGGGTTCCCACATCCCGGGAAAACCCCAAAGGGGCAAGAAGGTTTGATTCCGGGGTGGGGAGGCTAACAATATCCTAAAGCCATCTTCATCCCCATCTCCCTGGCATTTTGGAAAGGGGGGCCATTTCACAAATTGTTTTGCAGGGTCAACACAGGACTAGACGGGAAATGGCATGGCTACTGGGGCCATGTGGAAACTGGGAAAGGCGGTGGCTTCAGGCGGGCGGCACTGCCCACTTGGCAATACAGTTTCACCAACCCAGGGGGGGGGGGGGGGGGGCCATGAAGGCTTTTGGCCACTGTGGGAGAGCCCAGTTTCCGAAACATTCCTGAAGTCGTGCCGGGCCCCATTTCCCGGAAGGCACTGTTGGGGTTGACGGCTAGTATGACCCAGAGAGGGAGAGCGCTGGCGGGAAATACCCAGCACCCGGGGAAAGGAATCCCCCCGAGCCTTCTGCTTGCTGTTAGGGTGCCTGAAGAGAAAGACTGTGAGGTATCTGAGGGGGTGTGCAGGGATTGTGGCAGGGCCCGGATTTGGGTTTTTCGTGTCACCGGGTAGGGAAGTGATTGCCCGGTTCCCCCGAAAGCAGTGTCTTCTGTCGCCTGGGTGGAACGCACCAGGATGGGCAGAGGGGGAAACGATGGCCACTTTTTGCCCGTAAATCGGGGGGGGGGGGGGGGGGGGGTGGGTTTAGGGGGCTCCGATGTGCCTGGCTGAGGCGGGACCCCCCCTGGTCATTAAAGGTCATGCTGTTTTTGGCGCGGATGGACCCAAAGGGAAAAAAACGGGGGAACCTTTCCAGCACCGGAGGCCCGGGGGCCTGCCCAAACATGATACCTTTGGGTCTCTGACCCTCCGAAGGGCTGAAATGCCTTAAAAGGACAGGTCCAGATTGGCAATGGTCGTTTCCATGGGCCCGTTGGCACACAGTGCTTTCCCCATCCCGGGTGCTAAACAGGAAGCACTCTCAGAGGACCTGCAAAACGACACAAAAAAGACAGGGCTCAAACGAGGGGAAGAGCTCCCTTCCTCACTGCAACCCCCTGGAAAAAACTTTTAAATTTTAAAATCGGGGGGGGGTAGTGATGCACGGTTTTTTGCCACGTAGGCGGCTCAAACGGGAAATCACCTCGCGTGGAAGGGTTCACTGACACTCGGTAAAAAAGCAGACGAAATCGGGAGACGACAGGGAGTTTAAGAGGCGGTTCTGCAACTTTTCTGTTAGTATAGCGCACTCGGCCTTGGGAGAGGCGCGCTAACTTTAGTTTGCTAGGGAGCTCGACACGGGCCCTTAAGGAGAGCGGACTAGCTAACTGAGTTAGCTAGGGGCCCACTTGTACCACAGTGACAGTACTTAAAACTAAGGGCAACCATGCTTGGGCCCCATTCCAGGAGACAGTTTTGCCCTAGCCTGCGACTACAGCATAGACGGAACAATGGGTAGGCGGGTTTTGACAGTACCACGTGGCCGGAGGGGGGACACTGCAAAAACAGTGAAACCGCGCTTGACCCTCTGAGGAAAGCGCAAGTCGGGTTGGACGAGGGGTCGCAGACTGTTTGACGCCTTACTTGAGTTCATGCCGGAAGGCTTGGAATGAAACCCGACGAACCCCCAAACCAGATCTGGGGCGACCAGGTAAGGAATGGGTGCGGGCAAAATGCTAGGTTTTAAATGAAAATTCTCTTGAGGTTTGGAAAACACTTCATTGCCTTGTTGCTTTTTTTTGAAAGGGAATGTGGTGGGGGGTTTTTTTTTGTTTGTTTGTTTTTATTGATGTATTTTACGGGGGCTAAGGTTAAATTCCTTGGGGACCCGTCTCGACGAGATTTGTTCACGAGTTTTCTTCCCCTTTTCCTCCCTTTATCGATTTATCTCATTTTATTTTGAAATTTTTTAAATCATGAATACCCCAAACCTACATAGTTGTGCAACTTTTTGAAGTCACAAAATTTAAAGTATTTTTTCAATCGTGCTGGACGAGAAGCCCATATTTTCCTAAAACTGGGATTTCGATCAAATTTCTTGGCGCCCTTTTTAATTGTCCGCGAACAACCTGAAAATTCTTTATTTCCCCAAAAAATATGAGAGAATCCAAAGAATCCCTGAAAGCACATTGAAAGTAAAATCCATAAGCTTTATTTCGTAATCGCAGCCCTTATCTTTCTGTACAAGCTTTGCAAAATAACGAAATGACTGACGCCGGGCCCTTTTGCGAGTCGCTTTTTGTTTACTGCGGGGTTTTGATCTAAATTGTCGTTTCACAAGTTCGACTTCCCCAAACGAAATCTTTTTAATAACTCCATTTTTATGAAGAAGCAACTGAAAATTTATGAAAATTATCACCATGGCCATTTCACGGAATACATTTTTTTGAAGATCGTTTCGAAACAAATGGCACGGAAGTGGGATAAAGGGAATTTTTGTTTTCTACAAATTTAAAAAACCCCGGGGCCCAAAAAAGTTT
>JAFLJL010007348.1:0-10367 GCA_018398815.1 Conus ventricosus | reverse complement strand
AAAAAACCCATTAATGGAATTTACTGGTATAAACTAAGTTTCTGGCTTCCCATTTTGCGACATGTAAAGCTAAGTCTCTAGCTTTCCCTTTTGTAATAGGTTATTTCCGGTGAACGCCTGTCACTAGTCGCATTGATACAGACACTCACTGACACACATCACTGGCCAGGTCTTTGAGTTGAAGTGAATTTCGCACCAGGCACTGCTGGAACACAGACCTCTACTCTAAATCAGTCAGCTATCGCACAATGGGCTTTAACCAAAAAATGCATGAATCACCCTACACGTGATGGACAGGCCTGGTTAAGCCCCATCTGTCGTACAGCGCATTACTGTCAACAGAAAACTGTGGATCAGAGATCCGTCACTGCCTTAAGCATCTATCACGGCACCCCTACGTCTCATGACTGGACAGATGTTCATGAAGTGAATTTCAACTTTACCACCCAACGCCACCCTCTTCCCCTACCTCACCCAACCATTCATCTACCACCACCAGAAAACCCCAACCCCGTCCCTCCCGCTCCCTCCACCCCTTCCCCCCACCATAACCACTCTACCATCCGGCTCGTCCTGTTGTCCAAGACTGTCTCGTTTTGCAGAAAACCCGGAAAACCGTTGTCTTCCTCTTCCTCCTTGTCCTCCTCAGCCTCGCCATCATCGCCTTATGCTATTTCCCGCAACGGCGGAGACGAGTCAAGGTGATCGGGTATGCCTGTGATTACGAGTGTGGAGGGTGGGCGGACCGCCAGAAAGGCATGGTGGGTGCCTTCGTGCTGGCCGCCATGCTGGGCAAGCAGTTCAAGATCCACATGGTCCGTCCCTGCTCGCTGGACTACTACCTGATGCCGGCCCCGCGGGACCTGGACTGGAGACTGGCCCCTGAGGAACTGGCCACGACTGACGTCACCTGGATCCGCCACGTGAACAGCGACTGTGTGCGGTATTTTGCAGTAAGTCTGTTGACGTCGTTGTCGGCATGCCTGACTGTCAGTCTGTCTGGGTCCGGCACATGAACTCCAACTGTGTGCGGTTTTTTTCTTTTTTCTTTTTGAAGTAAGTCTGTTAACGTCTCTGTTTGTCTGTCTGTCTGTCTACCTGCCTATCTGTCTGCCTTTCTGCCTGTCTACCTGTATGTCTGTCTGTCTGTCTGTGTCTCTCTCTTTTTCTCTCTGTCTGTCTTTCTCTTTCCCCCAACTCCCCCCCCCCCCCTCTCTCTCTCTTTGATTAGTAATGACATAATGGACAGAGCCACACATGAGCAGAGAAAATAGATGAGTGTGCGTGTAAGCGCATGAGCGCGCTTGTGTGCATATGTGATTTGTTGGATGGATAATGAGAAAGGACAGATTTTTTATTGCCTTCTCCATTTTTTATTCGTTTGTGGACTTGAACGCACACAAGCCTGAATACCACGTACCATGTGTATGTCATTTGTGATTATGTTATATTCAGTATTGTCCTTTTTTTTTTCATTGGCCAGCATAAGTAAATTCATGTATCTCAATCTGTGACGGACTTTTTCTTGGAAAATGTGTGATATTAACATTGAGAAGCCAGTCGGGAAACTGGGATGATCTACCAGGACGGGGTGGGTCAACAGGAGGCCACTGTGTTCTCTCTGAGAAATCCCCATGTGTCCTAAAACGGGATCATCATGCGGTCAAGAGGCGCGTTATAACTTAGCCTGGGTGGATCCGGACAACACACAATCCCCTTGAGCTACAGGGTAGGAGTACGGGCCTGAGTAGTGTGAGGAACCCAAAAGAAAACTCCAGCTGAGACGGAGTTATCGGGCCACTGGCGCAACCTTAAAACCCGCGATACCACGCATCTACGCTTTCATGATGATGAGTCACAGAATTCGTAGTGGACTCGATCATTCGGAGACGGGGAGGTCGGGAGCGGGCCCTGTGCCTCAAAGGGGCCCTCAAGCGTCGGTGGTCGGACAGGAATTCGCATGCCTAATGCGAGGAAGAAGGAGACTCTCTCTAGTGGTGCAAGAAACAATCTCTCAGAATGTCACATCTACAGTGGACTGCAGAAGGGGTGATACGGAACGAAACTTGGCAGCAGAAAGGAGCAACAGGAAAATATTGATATTGAATGTGTCAAGAGACACATTGACCGTAACATCGCTTTCAAGTGCAGAGGGGTTTACGAGGCCATAGGTTGGACCGTGAGGAACGAAGCAAAGGGGGGTGTTGTCTTGTGCGGAATTCCATCGCGCAACAAGAACTAAGTCAACACAATCAACAGGCAGAGATCCAAGGGGTTGATATTTCCTTAAAAGAAAACACAACATCAGGATAATACACTGTTTTTGCCTAAAGATGAGATCTTTCCCTCAATTACATGAACATCCAGACAACAACTGTGTGGTGGTGGGAGATTTTAACAGTCACTCCGAGAGCTGGGGCTATGGACGAGGGACGGAAAGAGAGTCGACGAAGTATGAGGATTGGGAGATTAGATGGAAACATCTTCATCTCGTCACCAAGAAGTTGATGAACCCACTTTCTACTCTAGACGCTGGATGACACGTCAAACCCAGATCAGCGTTTGCCACAATGACTTGTGTTGTCCAGGACAAAAGTACCAGTCTCAACCTGTCTTGGAGGAAGTGCAAGCGCGTCACAACTCTCTTCAACCTCAACTTGCAGGCTTCTCAAGAAAGGTGTTTTCCCGCTGGAATTATAAAAAGGGGATTTGCTCTCTTCGAGAACCCTCCCAGACACCTTAACAAAAAGCATTCAAATCAGGCAGATCGGGACTCAAACAAGCTGGTTAAGTTCACAAGGCCGTTTGAAAGCTGCTCCAGACACCATCCAAGAGGAGCACGCCAAAAACAAAGCCCTACTGGAAGAGGACTTCAGAATTGGAAGATGCTGTTACGGAAGCCAGGACGAGCAGAAAAGCAGCCATACTGGAGACAAATAGGCGTGCAGGAAGTAATGCAGATACAATTGTCCTGGCACAAGTGTTAGGAAAAAGATGACAAGAGAAAATGAACGCCAGAAATTCGACAAGGGGCTGGCAGAAGCTGTGGAAACTGGTAGACCCTCAGTGACGAACAAACAAATCAGTCACAATACAATACAGAAATGGAAAATTACCTCTCTGGAAGAACGAGCGACCACACATCGAGTCTATGAAAACAACGCAATCTGGAGTCCTCCTGAACATCGAGCTGCACTGCAAGGGCCAAGGTGAACTTATGAGGGAAGGCCCCAAGAGGAAGTATGACACAGCTTTCAAGAGACAGAGCTGGAGGAGGAAGGTTGCGAGCCTCCTACGGAAGAAGTTACCTGGGCAGAAGAATCAACAATGGGAAATGAATCTGCTTCTTGGGATGAAGGCAAGGCATTCTTCTAAAATTTTTAACTCCAGCTGGAAAGACAGGACGTAACAGTATTGGAGAGGAAAGAGAATGATCCCCATTCACAACGGGAAAGGACAGTCGAAGGATGGACTGCTACCGACATCAGCTTACAAGTGGCTTAGGAACGTGGGAGAGACTTGTCACACAGGCTTGTCTGGCACCTTGAGGAGCACAGCTGCTGAGCCTGAACAGGCGGGCTTGCCAACACGGATCAACAGAAGACCGGTCATATTCATAGAAAGCATTGAGGACGCCTTCCAAGAAAAAGACGAACACGCCTTGTGTTTGGATGGGACATGGAGAAGGCGTTCGAAAAGTCTGAAGGCGGATCAGGCATAAACTACGGCGATGTGGTGTGTTGGGAGGATGTACACCTCGGATCAGCAGTACTACACAACGCAAGCGAGTCACGATCCGGGCCACACAGAAGCAAGAAGAAGGTGCTGAGACAGGGGAGTACCAAGGAGGAGTCCTTCGCAAACGTGTGTTCTCATTTTATAGATGACATTGTCAGAGATCTGCAAGAGGGGGTCGTGGAGCGATCTACGCAGATTGACTTGGTGCTATGGTTGCTCGAAGCGTACACACTACAGCAAGGTACGCCTCCAAACTGCGCTCATAAGTTCAGCTACTGGACAAGGATGGCTTGTTCTGTCAACTCAAGCACAAAACAACCTACACCGTCTTCAGCGATCAGCAAGAAGCAAGAGGCGAGCTGACTCTGAAAAGCAACGATTTGCAGAGGAACCACACCTACTACTGGATGACCTTTGACCTCAGGCTCACTTGTGGAAAACCGCAGATCACCAGTTGCTGTAGCAGGGCAGTGGCGACTGGCGGTCATGAGGAAACTTGCAGGAGGGAAGGACTGGGGGGAGACGAACGTTATCCTGAAGAGGACTTACACAGGGAGAGTGACTGTAGTGAGTACGGGTCCTCAGATGGCCATCAGCTGCATAGTCAAACTTGCCATCTAACAAGATACAGAAACAAGCTCAGGTGTATAACTGGCCGCCATGAGATCACCCAATTCCTGATGGATGGAGGAGGACCACTGGGCTGCGTCATTGGAGGAAGGAAGGACACAAGATCTCGTCCAGGCCAGCAAAATTCAAAGCTTGAAACCCATCAATGAAAACGACAAATGAGCAGACCCCAAGAGCGGATGAAAAGAAGGCAGCTTCATTTCCCCCCCCCGACATAAGACGCCCTTGAAAGCCAGATCCAGTTTGATGGAACACGAAGCAAAGGCCTTCGCGGCTAAATGTCTCCAACCGTTCTTGGAAGAGGCAGGTGTCCAACAGTCGTCACCAGCATTCCGGAGTGAGAAGAGAGGAACAGTCAGACACCAAGGAAAGCCAGGCCATGGAGTACATCTGCAACCAGTACCCCAGGAAGACTGGCCATCGTCATTACAGATGTGCCATAGAAGCAAACGAGGGATGGTGGAGCTGTTGAATCTTCCTCGATTATCCAAGACGGAGATGAAGCATTGCAATCCAACAGGAAAATACTCACCACTTCCGCGTGCGCGAGATGCTCTCTGTGAGGCAGCCACAACAGTCTCGGCAGAACTCCATAAGCAAAAGGGCAGGTGGTGGTGTTCTTCCAGACGCTTCTCGTACTCCAAGCCCTCAAGAATTTCCCGCTGCAAAGAACAGGAACCCTTACTTCAGCCTTGTGCCTGAGTGCAGAGTGCGAGCAAGTTGGTGAGGAATGGGTACCAGCACACTGTGGTATCAGAGGCAAGAAAAAGCGGAATATTCTGGCAATAGATGGTGCACAGAAGGAGCAGGCAACACTGGTGTCATATGATGAAATCAAGAAAACATCAAAGGCCAGCAAGTAATACAGTGGCACCTCCAGCACACCCAAAACACAACCCGAAGGACAAATACATTTGCTGGGACGACGGGAACAGGTCAAGATCCTTTCGTCCTGGGATGGGGAACCATCGCCTGCACCACCATGCACACTAAATTTGGATTGGACAGATTGGAGAGTGCCCTTGTGGTGAGGGTCTAATGACAACCGACCCCCCCATCTTCAGACTGTATGACGCATGCAGTCCAGAAGGATGTATGGGCAACACCGAACAGTGGAAGCCACGTAGTCGGACCCTGGCGGAGCTGCTGGTGGACGTGCAGTTCATCCGAGGACACGGGTGGCTCATTACTGGGAAGCGAAGAGGAAGAAGATGACAATTGAGAAAAATCCAACTTAACAAGAGGCACTTTGGCATGGGAATCAGGATTTCAATCGGCAGCTAGTGCTGTGTGATGGAGTGTGTGTGTGTGTGTGTGTGTTGTGTGTGTGTGTGTGTGTGTGTGTGTGTGCGCTGCAGCGGCGGCGCACAAAATAGCTCAAGTCTTTGAAATACTGTGTGGCTCCCCAAGCTTGAAGGCCTCAAAACGTTGATGCAGGACATGCAAACATAGAGAAGAAAATAAAACCTTGACCCAAATGTCTTTACTTTTCATAAAGGGAGTGTAGCAAAATCAGAATCCGTCGCAGCTGAAATATATAACTTTGAAAGACGCTAGCATTTCAGAGGAAGTGGGCATGAGGAGAATTTTTTTCTCTTGTGAGTGCTTTTGCCAGTTTTATTGTTCCCAAGGGGAAGGTCAGCAGGACCAGCAAGCGACAACTGTTTCGGTCTGTGAAGAGCACATCAGGCTTGCTTCTGGATTTCCAGTTGCCTGCTGGGTGAGATCCACTGTCATATAAGCAGTAGGGAAGCTCGAAAATCAAGTAGATCCTCCTGCATATAAGTGTTATCATTAATCAGAGAGACAGACAGACAGACAAACAATTCTTAACCCTTGTGGATATTTATCCCTAGTTACTGCCCCCTCCCCCTCCCATTAGACTGTCTTTAATTTTTCCGCATTTTGAATTTTGGACAAATTCACGCCTGCCATTTAACAACACTGATTTACTCCCCTTCATTGAGTGCTGCTGTTTGTTGTGTGGAGACACTGTTCACGGCAGCAGATGGATCGGTAGCTGTGTTGTCGTTGTCCTGGTTCCAGACTGGTTTCTGTGTCCTCCCGGTTTGTTGTCATGGTGTCCTGACTGGTTGTGCTGTCCAGACTGGTTTGTTGTCCTGGTGTCCTGGTTGGTTGTGCTGTCTAGATTGGTTTGTTGCCATGGTATCCACTCCTGATTGGTTGTGCTGTCCAGATTGGTTTGTTGCTATGGTGTCCTGGTTGGTTTCCGTGTTCCTGGTTTGTCGCCATGGTGTCCTGATTGGTTGTGCTGTCCGGACTGGTTTGTTGCCATGGTGTCCTGGTTGGTTTCCGTGTCCTCCTGGTTTGTCGCCATGGTGTCCTGATTGGTTGTGCTGTCTAGATTGGTTTGTTGCCATGGTATCCACTCTGATTGGTTGTGCTGTCCAGATTGGTTTGTTGCTATGGTGTCCTGGTTGGTTTCCGTGTCCTCCTGGTTTGTCGCCATGGTGTCCTGATTGGTTGTGCTGTCCAGACTGGTTTGTCGCCATGGTGTCCTGATTGGTTGTGCTGTCCGGACTGGTTTGTCGCCATGGTGTCCTAATTGGTTGTGCTGACTACATTGGTTTGTCGCCATGGTGTCCTGATTGGTTGTGCTGTCCGGACTGGTTTGTCGCCATGGTGTCCTAATTGGTTGTGCTGACTACATTGGTTTGTGTGTCCTCCAGGTTTGTTCCCATGGTGTCCTGGTTCGTTGCGGTGCCCTGTTCACTGGTCATTTGCGATGACCTGCTTTGTCCCCATGTTGTCCTGTTGAGTTGCAGCATCCTGATGTGTTGTCACCGGGGAGTTTTTCCAACGTTGGATGAACAGTTTACTCCATACAATATTCAAGAAGACAAACTCCGAAGCTCACAGACCAACCGACCTGCAGAGCAACAGTTCAACAGTCATTTCACACCTTGAATCTTTCTTGTAGTAGGCTAAGACTCTTTTCCATTGTTCATGAACTAGACAGATTTGCTCAGTTCATAGATTAAACTTTTGGGCTGCTTAATGCATGAAGTAAGCGTGAAAGTGTGTGTGCGCGCGCGCGCGTGTGTGTATGTGTGTGCGTGCGCGCGTGCGTGCTTGTGTGTGTGTGTATGTGTGTGTGTGTGTGTGTGTGTGTGTGTGTGTGTGTGTGTGTGTGTGTGTGTGTGTGTGTGTGTGCGCGGTTACAAATTATTTTCGAAGTTGGAAGGAATTGTAATGTTCCACGAGATAAACGTAATCGGGAAATGTCTGTAATTGGAAAGGAGTTACAGTTTGTGTAGAGATGTCCAAGTTGACTTTTGTTTTTTTAAAGGAAACTTTGTTCCAAAAATTTACTTGAAACTACAAGTCCGTTTTTAATTTTTGCAATTTGTTCAAAGCAGGGTGGGGTATACGTTTTAATTTACGCAAATTTACAATATAAACGTGTTCCTTTCTTCACGCAATCAGCAAATGTTTAATTGCATGACTGCACTTACCGTTAATACATTTGATAAAACTTGAGAGGTCACAGACTCAGAGTGATTAATTACAGTTTTACCATTGAATCTGATTTTATAACGCAGTGTTTTGTTGTGTGTGTGTGTGTGTGTGTGTGTGTGTGTGTGTGTGTGTGTGTGTGTGTGTGTGTGTGTGTGTGTGTGTTTGTGTGTGTGTGTGTGTGCGTGTGTGTGTGTGTGTGTGTGTGTGTGTGTGTGTGTGTGTGTGTGTGTGTGAATTTCAGGACCTGGTGAAACAGGATGACCTGGAGGGGACATTCGGATCAGAGTACACGTTGTTGGTTATCAACATGGAGTAGTGCACATTCTGCGCCAACACAGGTCCTCCTTTCCTCCCTCCTTCATACTTTGTCACTGCTAGACATCACAGTGTTGCTCTTCACACAGCTATATATTTCACAAACACATAAAACAACAAGCAAAACAGCCTGATGTGGCCCTTTGCGGTCGGCTGGGCTATAAGCAACATTATCTTATCTCCAACAAGCAAAACAAAAACAAAAAAAACAAAAACAAAAAAAGCCTCAAAAGCCAGCAACACTAAAAGGCTTACAGCTGCCCGATGACGTCACCTATCCGACAGAAATCGTGTCACCCGTCTATATATAATAGATACAAAATCGTCCAGGCAGGCCCAGTCACATTTGTAGCGACATTCTTGCCAGTGACTTAAATTCTAACATGGTTTTCGTCTTGTGCAGTGTTCGTGGTGGTTCACGTCACAGCAGACAGCAAAATATATCGCATCAGCATTGCACATGGGTAGGTCATGTCAGTCAGAAGCATGCCTTTTATATACATATAAATTGAAGAGGCGCGTTCATGCGTTTTTAAGTAGTTTTCACATTCTTGAGTTGCTACATGTCTCCAGTGACAAGCACAGCCGATTTCACCTCTCAGAGTTAAGCTGTCCGCAATTGGCGTGATTGCTACGTATCTCCAGTGACCAGCACAGTTGATTTCACCCCCCCCTCCCTGAGTTATGCTGTCTGCAAGTGGTGTGATTGATACGTGACTCCAGTGACCAGCGCAGTCGATTTCACCTCCCTCTCCCTGAGTTATGCTGTCTGCAAGTGGAGTGATTGATACGTGACTCCAGTGACCAGCGCAGTCGATTTCACCTCCCTCTCCCTGAGTTATGCTGTCTGCAAGTGGTGTGATTGATACGTGACTCCAGTGACCAGCGCAGTCGATTTCATCTCCCTGTGTTATGCTGTTTGCAAGTGTTGTGATTTGGTCGTTCCCGTGTGAGAGAGGCTCAATCATCATTGCTTCTGTAGATTTTAGGATTTCAGCATAAAACTCTGTTTGGCCAGCACCTTGTGAGACAGGCCTTACTCATTTGGTGTCGCTCTGGTAGATATCAAGATTCCAGCACGGAACTCTCTTAGGCCACTACCGCATGAGACACGCCTTAATCGATCAACGTTGCTCCAGCAGATTTGAGGATTTCACCATGAAATCTGTTTGGCCACTCTTGTGGAGACAGGCCTTAAACAGCCGGTGTTACACCAATAGTTTTACTCTTCAGTGTGCATATTTCATTTCGTCCATTGTTTATTTACACACTTGATAAGTTTATCAATTAATGTTGACGTGCGCTTGTTTCATTTAGCCCTTCGTTATCTGCACGTTTGCTCATTCACCATCCAAGGTTGCTCCAATAGACTGACATAGGAATGCGTGTGATTAATCATTCAATCATTCAGTCATTTCCTTCACTGATTTAATCAATATAATTAATCTACTCGCTCATTCATCTATTCACCAATTCTCTCTTTTTTTAAAATAATACATTCACCTATCCACTCGTTCAGTCAGTCATTCACCTATTCAGTCATTCAATCATTTTTTCACCTTCTCAGTCCTTCAATCATTCCTTCACCAACTCATTCATTCATTCCCTTATTCATTTATGCAGCAACTGAGTCATTCATTCATTTATTTATACTGTTATTTTCTTATTCAGTCCATCAGTCGGTGCTATTGTAATAGCTCGCTCCAGAACATATTTGCTACAGTCACTCACTCATTCTTTTATACACTCCCTCATTCTCCACCTCACTCATTCATTTACAAATTCGCCCACGTACTCAATCGGTTGCCGATTGATCAGTGTCTTAATCACTGTTGTTCCAACAGGTTAGCTCAGGGAATACACTGGCTTCAGGAGCAGACCATTCCAGAGATCTATCATATGGTCCTGACCAGTTATTCGCCTTGATGCCAGGCGCCCAGACATTACAGGATAACTTCCAGCGATCTCTGCCGGCGCACGCCAAACTAATTTGTGCTCAGGTAACCTGCTCTGGCGAACAGGGGACTGCGTGGCCACAGATAAGAGAACAGGTTATTATAACAACGAACAGAGGCTTTCTTAGCAAATGAAATAAAACAGGGAAGTGACATGGTAGCAGTGAGTTTGGTTAAAAGAAAGTCAAAATCTTAAAACAGTTTTTGTCAACTAGAGCAATGTGCCAGGTAGACAGAGTGAATTTTATA
>JAFLJL010007347.1:0-15581 GCA_018398815.1 Conus ventricosus | reverse complement strand
AACTTAAAAAAGTGAACGATTTTACAAGATCTCGCTCCAATGAGAGACAAATAAATCTGACACATGTATCTCCCCTCACACGAGAGGACAATCAATCTTCACAATGTATCTCTCTTTACATGAGAGAAAAATAGTCTTCACACTTGTATCTCTCTTTACACTGAGAGATAAAATAGTCTTCACACTTGTATCTCTCTTTACACTGAGAGATAAAATAATCTAGTTCCGCTTCTATAAAGCTATGGCCTTCACATTCCGTTATCCCAAAATTCCGGACCAGGAGAATACATAACTCCGTAATCACTGAGGACCTGCCTGCCTCAAGTAAAAGCTTCCCTGCTTTCTCAATTCCCTGTCTCTCTCTCTGAGACAATATATGCCCCCTCGAACTCTCCCGTCCTGGAGATACGAGTCTCGACTTCTCTTCCGCGACTTCTTCTCTCTCTTGCGAAATGACGAGCTTCAACTCCTCTCCTGGAGTTGGTACTGGCTGGGGCTGAACTCCCGGTGTGTTCCCACACCATGGCCATCTTCAACCACTCACGGGTGAAAGATGAAGGGTGAAGGGCGAAGGGTAAAGGGTGAAGGGTGAAGGGTGAAGGGCTGAAACACGAATAAGGTTCGTGTAAGTAACCTGCTTCTCAATTCAACATATGAATTCTTTCTCTCTTCTTTAAGTTTTCCCCTGTAGCTTTCCCCAACTATCTATCGCTCACCTGGTAAGGGACTGGTCAGAAGAGAGGCCCACCGTCCTGACAGGTTCGAGTCTCTAGGCCATCTGCTGGGTTAAAACTGACTCTTTCCCCCCTTCTCTAGTGAGTGCATACTCAGTGTTCAAAACACATGACAGCACCTTACCTTACCAGCCTTTTTTAAACTATCACTCAGTGGTCACTTTCACCCAATGACCACATTCGTTTCTTGAATGAGTCATACTCACAATTATTTTGGGGACGCCCGCTACACTAGTCAAGCCACTTGAATATTCTTCCTTTAATTGTGGCAGGGGGAAATGATTCATATCACTAACTACATGTGATGGAGCGTCACATGCCTTGATGTGAGGCTAGTCACATGACCCCCCCATCCTGGGATTGAAAAAAATTTTCTCCAGAAAATTTTTTTAAAGGATATACAACTTCACTTAAACACATCTTCACCCATGAATCTCAAAATGTGTAACCATCGCACACGATTCACCAATTAATTTAATCAACGTATAGATCAATCACCATGATCCACCATAAATAGCATATTTCAAACTTTCAATCTTTCAAAAAAAAAAAAACATTCATAATTGATCCCCATATTCCACAAGATACATTTCACAAATTACATGGATAAACAATTAGGGATATCAACAATTCAAGCAAAAATTGTGTTCTATACATTAGATGTGAAGCACATTTTCCCTTGATCTTTGTCTCAATCATATGTTTCAAAACCCTCATGAAAATGAGAATATTTCCAAGTGTAAATGCTTCTCAATAGACATGTAAACAAATAAACATAGTTTAAACATATTTCTTTTTCCCCATGTAATGTTATAGTCCATTGAAAAGTCACATGCTTTCCATTGTTGACAATGACAAATGAAAACAATTGGTTTGTCTCATTGCACAATCAAAACATGTGTATATTACATTTCTAAAGGGTTATTTGCTCATCACTTTATACATATATATTCATTCTTCACAAGAAAGGGTTAGACATAAATAGTACATGATTTTTTCCATTGTTTACCAAAGAATAAATATTGTATTACATCAACATCAAGTAGTTGTTTGCTTGTAAAAATTATAGTCACTTCAATAAGCAAATTATGCATAAATACCACTTGATTTAAATCGTCAGTAGCATACAATGCACCGTCAAAAGTGATCACACCGTAATCATTAAGAAAGACAAAAACAGGAATAGTCTTTCCTTGAAGACAGTTACATTTGTCCATGAATATTCATGCACGTGACAACAAATCTGCCATGACATTTTGTGTTCCAGGCACTGGTTCAATGGTAAATTGGAATTCCTTTAGTCAAGTATACTTTCACAAATTTCCTTCTGAGAGCTGACACAGAAATTCTTCAATGTCTGGGATAGGCTCGGCATCGAACACAGTGATTTATTTACTTTTCTGTAAACGATGCAGAAACGCACTGATCCATCAGGTTTGTCCACCAATACCACTGGTGAGCTGTACGGAGATGTAGAAGGTTCTATCACTTTAAATCCAGCATTACATTGATTTCTCTCTCAACCACCTCTTTTTTTGCAAATGGGAGGGGGTATGGTCTGGTTCGCACTGGTATTTCAGAAGTTAAACTGAATACTATGGGGTTCAATACCAGTTACTGTACCTGGGGTATCCGTCAACACATCCTGAAAGTCTTTCAAAATGTCTTTGAGCTGTTCTGTTTGACTTGTAGACAAATCATTCGACAGAACCACATCCTCATAGGTTTCACCTTTGATAGACAGAATAGGAAGGGGTACAACATCATCTGCACTGGTAGATGTTAACACTCCTACATTTGCTGTTTTCATAACCTTTGATCTGTCCTGTACGTTACATTGGGTACAAATTCATCACTGATAATGTCTGTCATTGTTGACATCAGTTTCTGACACAGGACATATCCACTCAACCGACTGGTTGATGGCAACATTTGTACGTTCAACATACTTCTTCAACATGTTCACATGAAATACTTCTCAGTGTTTGCCATTTTGATCTTATAATTTACTTCAGAAAGTTTTTCGACCACCTGAAAAGGACCCTTCCACATAACACGAAGCTTGTTATGTTCATCAGTTAGTAGCACAAGGACTTTATCCCCTACACTGAAGGAACGTGCCTTTGCTTTTCTGTCAGCAAAGACCTTGTACACATCAGTTTTCCTATCAGCTGACTGTTGAGCAAGCTCACATGCATCCTTCAAACGATTATGCAGTTCATAAACGTATTGGTAAACAGTTTTACTGTCGGTATGTCCGTCCTTTCCGTCCATTGTGTTTATCAACAGATCCAAAGGACCCCTTGGTGAGTGTCCGAAAAGAAGCTCAAATGGCGAGAATCCAGCGTTTCGTTCGGCATTTCCCTGTATGCAAAAAGCAAAGCCCGGTACGAAACGATCCCATTCCTGGGGCTCTTGCCTTGCAACCTTTCTCAACATGGACTTTAACGTTCCATTGAAACGTTCAACCATGCCATTCGATTGGGGAATGATATGGCGTGGTTGAAATGGAAGAGATTGACAACAGTCTGTAAATTTTCTCTCATGAGATCAGAATGAATGAGAGAATTAAAAAAACCTTCATTTGCTACTTTCGCCCTAACCAGTTTGGGGCGAAAGTGCCCCAGAAAAAGGGTTTTTAGTTCTTGACTGTAATACTAATTTCTAATTTTTATAGGGAAAACGTGGGGGAAATCAACATGGCTGAACCATCCCCAAGAGCAAGTGGGAAAAGGGGCAGTCTGAACGCCCCCCCATACAAAACGGGGGGGAGTTAACCCTTTAATTGCAAATTGTCAAACCACAAGGAATCCGCACTTCAAATATGCTAGGTCCGCCATGGGTTTGAACCTGAAAACTTAATTTGTGTTGTGGGCCCCTTATGACGGAAAGGGGGTTCCCATGCCCCGGGATAGCGTTTTGAAGAGCGCCCCCAACCAAGTCACTCATTTATTCAGGTTTCAAAACAGACGGTTGTGTTTGTTCACAGGGAAATTTTTGAATAGGTGATTGTGTTTTTTTACACTGTATGGCGGGTTCTAAACAAAAGAAAATTAGGGGGGCCCTATTGTTTTTAACTTCTAAACCCAAAGAAAAGTATTGCTTTTTCGAAAAAAAAAAAAAACGTGAACCCTAAAATGACGAATACCAGCGCTTGAAAGCCTTTTAAATTTAAGAAAAAGATTTAGCCGTTATTTAAAAGAGATGTTGAAATTTGAAAAGCTTTTATTTTGAAAAAAATTTTCTTAAAAAGCTCCAATGTTCAGTGACAGGTGTACTACCTTAGTTCAGAAAAACTTCTCCCCTGTGGTTTTCTAAAAACAACGGCAAAGCAGAGACAGGAACACATGGGCTGGGTTTCGGAATAGGGGCCCAGAAAATACTAATTAAGGGTTTGCTGACTGTGCACAGAGCCCCCAAAAAGCTTAAAAAAGCAGTATTTTTTTTGAAAAAAACACTAACCCCAATTGTGGCCCTAACCCGGGATGAACTTTTGTTGGCGAGAAGGAAAGTATAATGAAATTTTGTTTTATGGCGATTGGAATGTTAGTTTTCAAACACTGTGAGGGCTTCTAAAAATAGAAACGGTTACGGTAACCGCCGGGCCACAGGAAGGCTAGGTTTTTGGGGTGGAAGAAATCGATAAACGGTGGGGGGGGGGGGTTGGGGAAGTCTGCTGTACAGTAAAGGGACCGCGGGAGGCCAAAGCGTGAGCCCCCGGGGGGTTTTGGACTACGTCGTTAGTATGAGCGGTTCAAAAAATAGTAACGGTACGCGTAACCGTTACATTTTTTAAAACCACGTCAAAAAAAAGCCCCTTTTCTTTCCCACAAACCCTGCCCTTCTATGTTGTTTGTTTGTTTTTTGTTTGCCCCCCCCCAGCCGCACCCCCCCCACCCCCCACCCCTACCCACCCCCCCCCCACGCAGCACACACTCTAATTCTTACTTAAGTTATCAATTTTTAATTAAAATTAATTAATTTTTTAATTTTAATTTACTTCAAGTTCAAATAAGTTCTTGTTTAAAAGTTTTTAATTAATTTCTTTTCAATTTTTTAAAAGTTCTTGTTTAAAAGTCTCTTTAGTAAACCAAGTTCTTTTTAAATTTATTTTAAAATTATCAAAAAAATACAAGCATGTTTTTATTTTAAATGTAATGTAAAAATTTAGTCACACACGCCTCAAAAAAACGTGAAACTTTGGGATGTTTTGTCAGCGTTTGTGTTTTAAAGGAAAGGTCTTACATCCAAGCAACCGCATTGTTTTAAATTTTCTGGTTATGGAAATGTTTTTTATAGACTCCAGTCTTTATTTATTGACTTTATCTTTTATAATACGCCATGATCTATTTTTTTTAAAAAAAATTTAAAATTAATTCTTAAATATTATTACTTTTCAAATGGAATAAAAAGAGCTTTGTTTTGGGGGGTTTTTGGCGGTGGTGTTTTTTTCTGTTTTTGTGGCTCGTTTTTTGATTTTTTTGTTTCTGTTCCCTTTGTGTATAAATTTTATAGCCTAAAAAACTGCCCCAACACACAAGGGCGCTAAAAATGGAACATTTTTAATTTTCAATTACCAAAGTTTGGGGGGGCCCTTGAATCATGGATTTTTTATCTGGCATTGAATAAACTTGTTTGGCTTGGCGTGTTTGTTTTCTTTTGGGTTATTTCTGAAAACAAAAATTTTTTTTGTTGTTCCCTCGCTAATTTTTTTCCTGCTTTAACCGCCGGGATTTTTAATGGCCCCCTGATTCAGCGTTTTTGCGATTTTTTGGCTTGGTTATTTTCCCCAACCTGATTCAATGTTTCGGGTTTTCGGATTTTCCAGATTGTTCATTTGGGGGGAAAAAAAATCTATAGATTAAAAGTTTTTTTAATCCCATGTTAATGGCGTAACAATGTTCCAATCTGTAATACAGATACCCCCTGAGCTCAAATGACTTTGTTAAAACTGGATCGCTTTAAAATCATACGTAAGTCTTGTTCAGAATCAATGGGGCAATCTATGATTTTTTGTACAAACTAAGAACCGTTTGCCCCCCCCTTTTTACCTTCTAACCCCGCTGGCTTCTTGTTTTTATACTTTAAAATGTTTGCGGCGACATCTGTTTTAATCTGTTCAACTGAATTCGTTCCCAGGGAAATGTTTTTTTTCCCCCAGCTGCCCAAAGAATACAACCTCTCCTTTTTTTGGGTATAGTTGGTATCAGCTTGGGGCATTTAAAGTCAGGAAGGGTTTTGGTGCTTGTAGTGTAGGAGATATCATGTTCTGTTTTTTTAAAAATTATAATTATTTTTTTTCTAAAAATGAAACACCCAAAAAATGTTCTAAACCCTGTAACCCTTCTGCTGTTATTGGGGTCTAAGTGTGGGTTCAATTTTGGTAAAAGTGTTAAGAATTAAAAAAGCAGATCTTGGCAAAATAGACTTTTGGGATTCAGCAAACTAATTCTACATTTTCAGCTTCGGTTGTACAAAGATTTTTTTGTTAAACAAAAGGAATAATTCCAGACAAATAAATAGTAAATAAAAAATACATTTAAAAAAAATGGCTTCATCGCAAAAAAGTAGGGGGCGCTTTTGGTTTTAATGCGCTTGCTTTTAGCGGAAATAATTTCCATTTAGTAAATGCGGGATGAGGCGAGAGAAAAAGACAAACAAAGCTATGGGGGAACTACAGCTGCACAAACCCCATGAAGGCAGAGATTGAGCATTAGTTTTATTAAAAAACACCCCGAAAGAACAGGGGAATGCACTTACACTTTAAAAAAGTTTACCAAGCAATAAAAGAAAATTTTTAGTAACGGCAAACCCGGCCAACATTTTCCCCCCCCCCAAAATTCCCCTGACTTTTATCAACCAACAGAAAAACAAAAGATGCAAGAAACGGTTTTTTGTCGTTGGGATGACCGTTGGTATTTTTTTGGCACATAATATTGGCTGATAAAAAATGACAAAATCTATTTTTCGCCCAAAAAAAATTTGGAAGGGGTTTACAGAATACAAAACTAAGCCAAGCAGTGGAGTCAGTGAACAAAAAAGCAAAGAATTGGGATCTAAACAAGCGATTTGGCAAATTTTTTTACCTGCCCCAAAAAATCGACCCACTTTGTTAATACAACTCCAAACGAACCCCTAAATGGACCTTCTAATTTACCCTTATTCGATTAGACGAAAAAAATTTTAAATACGCCTAAAAATATTTACATGGGTTCAAATACAAAGATGCGGAGCCATTAAGCAAAAAAGTGCCTCTGCGTTGCTGCGTAACAATGATATACCAACGGGCCCGCAACTTATCCCCGCATGATTTAAGTCGATGGGAAAAGAATTTAAAGGCCCCAAATGAATCAATTATTGTTAAAACACAGAGTTTTCTATTAGAAGAGGGGATTTCCCGGGGGTTACAGGCACGGGTTTGTTGAAAACTTTAACAAACAGTTAGCCCAAAGACTTTTTCCCACCAGTATCCAGAGAGCGTTGGGCAATTCTCGCAACACAGAAAAGGGGTTTGAAATGCCCTCAGTTTGCGGCAATGAATAATGAAGAATTTAAAGATAAAAAACCAGTACAAGCAAACAAAAGAAAAAAAAATAAAAATTGCTGAAGCTCCTTTTCCCAGCAAATATTACCATTGGCTTGAAAGAAGGTACCTTTATTTTCCGGGGGGCAGAAGGGGACACTCGCCAAAGGGGGAACCCCGGTTTGGAAGTTTGATCCATATGAAATAAAAAGAATTTTTAAAAATGAATCCGCCCCTGTTTATTTTCGAGAAACTGAAACAACAAAAAACCAGCTCCCCAAAGACTTTTGTGAAGGAAAAACTGCAGTAATCCGCCGGGCACGTTCTGCTTTAATTAATTACGGTTTTTCCAGTCCCAATTGCATATGAAAAAATCGGGTTAACAAAAAAAACCCTTTTGTTTTGTTCATCTAAGAAATTCTTTGTTACAAATGTTGTTTGATCTCATGAGTTAGATGCAGTTTTCTTGTCATGATGAAAAATCTTATTCCAAACAAAGCTTCTTTTTAGTTGTCTGTGAAATGTTGATGCACAAAAGCGGGATATTTCCTTTTTCTTTCTTAATGATTTTCCTGGCTCGAAATACTGTACATTTTTGACCCTTAAACCAAAAAAATCCTTTATCACCTTCCGGATAAATTTATCCTCATCTTTCCTAAAACCCTTTTATTGTAATTGAATGCAAAGGCGAAACTTTAGGATAACAGTGTCATACATCCTGTTTTCCTTTAGCCCTTCAATCCAGCTTTAAAGCTTCTGGGGGTACTATAACAAAAATTCTGTATCTGTGTAAGCACTCTGGATCGGGATAGAGGGTTTTAAAATAGTTAAAAAAACTCTAAATCAAAAGCTTTTATAATTCTAAAACGGTTTAAAACCCCATAAAAAAAAGGTTTGTCCCTTTGACTTTCTTTTTTTTCATTTTGCCAAAAGGTGATATAAAAAATTTTTGAAGTCCTGATTTTTAGGTTTTTAAGTAGCTTAATTGTTCTTCTCTTGGGGATAATCTAACATCTTTACGCTTGTGCGGGTTTCCCCCATCTTTTAAAACAGCTGTTGTTCTCAGCTTGAAAAATTTTTTTCTGAAGCATCTGTGGGTTTTGTTTGGATCATGTTTTCATGATGTATGGTTTCATGAATGTTCTTTAACGAAAACAATTATACGAGAAAGTTAACTTCAAACCCTGTCTTAAAAAAAATTGTAGAAGTCTGTAAGGGAGACTTTAAATTTTTTTTTCTCGAAGATTAGGCACAAGTTTGGGGGTCTCTTGGATCCTTTTTTAGACTTTCGCAATGGTAGTCATTTGCGGTTGGAGTTTTTGAGGATATTTAAGTCAACTTCTAGAAAGAAGCCCCGCTTTATCAGGGGTTTTTAAAATGTTCAACCCCCTTTAAAGCCCTTTGAAAATTTATTCTACCTGTGTCATTTTTAAATTGCGTAATGGAAGCGATTGCGCCTTGCCCACCATAAGATTGTTTGCCAAAACTAAATTAACCATTAATATTAGGGGTTTTTAGCGAAACCGTAGAAAACGATCCCATTCCTGGGGCTCTGCCTTGCAACCTTTCTCAACATGGACTTTAACGTTCCATTGAAACGTTCAACCATGCCATTCGATTGGGATGATATGGCGTGGTTGAAATGGAAGAGATTGACAACAGTCTGTAAATTTCTCTCATGAGATCAGAAATGAATTGAGAGAACTATAAAACCTTCATTCTGGCTCACTTTCGCCTCAACCAGTTTCGGGCGAAAGTGACCCAGAATGAAGGTTTTATAGTTCTCTGACTAGTAATACTAATTTACTAAAGTTTTCATAGGGTAACGTAGGGGAAATCAACAGTGGCTGAACACATCCCCATAGAGCAACGTAGGGAAAAGCGGCAGTCTCTGAACGCGCCCCATACACAAACGGCAGGCAGTTAAGCCTTAATTGCTAATTGTCGACCAGCCAGGAATCCGCACTATCAGAATACTGCCTAGGTCCGCCATTAGGTTGACACCTGATAACTTAATTTGTGATGTCGGGCCTTATGACTGGCAAGGGGCTACCATGCGCCGGATATGACGATTTAGAAGCAGCGCCCAACCAACGTCACTCAGTTTATTCACGGCTTTCAATACAGACGGTTGTGTTTGTTCACAGAGGAATTCTTGCTATAGGTGATTGTGTTTTATTACAACTGTATGGCGGAGTATCTAAACAAAAGAAAATTAGGCGGGCCTATTGCTTTAACTTCTAAACCAAAGAGAAGTATTGCTTTTTCGGAAAAGAAAAAACGTGAACCTACTAATGACGAACTACACAAGCGCCTTGAAAGCCTGTTAATTTAAGACAAAGATTTAGCGATATAATTTGAAAGAGATGTTGTTAACTTTGAAAAGCTTTTAACTTTTGAAGAAATGATTTCATTCAAAAAGCTCCAAATGTTCAGTGACAGGTTGTACTACCTAGTAGTTCAGAAAACTTCTCCACCTTGTGGTGTTTCTGAAACAACCGGCAAAGCAGACGACACGGAACACGACTCGGGCTGGGTTCGGAATACTGGGCCGAGAAAATACTCATATTAATGGTTGCTGACTGTGCACAGAGCCGCCAAAAAGCTCTACTAAAGCAGTATTTACTTTGAAAAAACACTAACTCTGCCAATGCTGGCCCTAAGCTGGATGAACTTTTGTTGTGCGATGAAGGAAAGTATAATGAAACTCTTTGTTCTTATGGCGATTGGAATGTAAGTTTCTGAACTACTGTGACGGGCTTCTAAAATAGTAACGGTTACGCGTAACCGCCTGGCCAGCAGCGAAGGCTAGGTTGTTGGGTGAAGAAATCGATACAACGGTGGGCGGGTGTTGGAAGTCTGCTGTACAGTCAGAGACCGCAGGGACGGCCTAACAGCGTGCAGACCTGCGCGGCGGGTTTTGGACTACTGTCGATAGTATGACGCGGTTTCTAAAAATAGTAACGTTACGCGTAACCGTTACTATTTTTAGAACCACGTCAACAAAAAGCCCCCTTTACTTTCCCACAAGCACTGTCCTGTCTATTGTGTGTTTGTTTGTTGTTTGTTTTGCCCCACCCCACGCACGCACGCCCCCCACCCCCCCCCCTACCCCCCCCACCCCACGCATGCACACACTCTAAGTTCTTACTTAAGTTATCAAGTTTTTAATTTAAGAACTTAATTAAGTTTTTAATTAAGTTACTTCAAGTTTTAATAAGTTCTTGATTAAGTTTTTAATTAAGTTCTTGATCAAGTTCTTAATAAGTTCTTGATTAAGTCATCCTTTAAGTACAACCAAGTTCTTATTAAGTTATCTTAATTATCAAAAAATACAAGCTATGTTTTTATCTTAAATAGTAGATGTCTATATGTACACACACGCCTCAAAAAAGTGTCATCGTGAGGATGTCTTGTCAGCGTTCTCTGCATAGATCTTAAGGAAGGTCTTACATCCGAAGCAACCGCATTGATTACAATTCTGGTCTATGGAAATGTCTTTTATAGACTCCATGTCTTTATTATTGACTTTATCATTTTATAATACGCCATGATTATTTTTATTAAAAAAAATTTAAATTAAGTTCTTAAAATATTATTACATTTCAAATGGATCAAAATGATGCTTTGTTATTGGCGGTTTTGGCGTGCTGGTGTCTTTTCTGCATTTAGTGGCTCAGATTTTTTTGATTTCTTTTGTTTCTGTTGCCATGTGTATATATTTTATAGCCGTAATAACTGCCCCCAACAGCAGCAAGGGCGCTAAAAATGGCAACAGTTTTAAGTTCAATATACCATGAAGACTTTGGGGCCTTGAATCACATGGAGTTTTTATAGCTGGCATTGAATCAACTTGTTCTGGCATTGGCGGTGTTATGTTTTCATTATGAGTTATATTCTGTAACATTAATTTTTTTTGTCTGTTCACTCTGCTATTTTCTTCTGCTTTAACACGCCCAGGATTTTTAATGGCCTCCACCTGATTTCAGCGTTTTCTGCTGATTTTCTGGCTTGGTTACTTTCTCCACCTGATTCAATGTTTCCTGGTTCTGCTGATTTTCCAGATTGTTCATTTTGAAGGGAATAAAATCTATATGATTAAAAGTTATTAATCCCATGATTAATGGCGATAACAATGTTCCAAATCTGTAATACAGATCACACCTAGAGACTCTAATGACTTTGTTAAAACTGGATCTTGCGTTAAATCATACGTAAGATCTTGTTCAGAATCAATGGGAGCAAATCTACTGACTAGTTTAGTGTACAAACTAAGAACCGTTTGCCCCACACTTTTCACCATTCTAGACCCCAGCTGCGCTTCATACCTGTTATGATACTTTAAAATGTCTTGCGGCGACATCTGTGAATCTGTTCAATGCTGAATTCAGTTCCGAGGAACTGTTTTGTTTTCCACATGCTGCCAAAGAATACAACCTCTCCTTTTTGGGCATAATAGCTTGGTCATCAGCTTGGTCATTCATAAGTTCAGGAAGGTTTAGGCTGCCTTGTAGCTGTAGGAGATCATCACTGTTCATGTTTTTTAATAATTATAATTATTTTATTTTCTAAAAATGAGCACCGAAAAAACTGTTGCTAACCTTGTATACCATTCTGCTGTTATTGGTGGTCTAAGTGTAGGATACTCAATGCTTGGTAAAAGCTGTTAAGAATTAAACCAGCAGATCTTGGCAAAACTAGACTTTGAGGATTCAGCAAAGCTAATTGCTATCATTGCAGCTCGGTTGCTACGAAAGATTTTCTAGTTAAGCAAGAATAATTCCAGACAATATAAATATGTAAATAAAAAATACATTTATAAAAATGGCTTCACTCGCAATAATGATAGGCGGCGCGTGTGGTGAATGCGCTTGCTTTTAGCGGAAGTAATTTCGCATTTAGTAAACTGCGGGATGACGGCGAGAGAAAAAGACATAACAAAGCTATGGAGGAACTAGCAGCTGCACAAGACGCCTATGAAAGGCAGAGACTTGAGCAGTAGATTATTATTAATGACACCCTGAAAGAACAGGGGCATGCAGCTTACACATTTAAAATGTGACCAAGCAATAAAAGAATATTATCTAGTAACAGGCAAACCGGTCCAGACATTGCCCCCCCCAAAATTCAGTGACTTTTATCAACCATCAGAAAAACAAAAGATGCAAGAAATCGCGTTTATTGTCGTTGGTATGACCGTTGTGTATTTTGTTGCACATAATATTGGCTGAGTAAAAAATGAACAAAATCTATTATTCGCCAAAAGGATATTGGAAGGGTATCACAGCAATACAAAAGCTAAGCCAAGCAGCTGGAGTCAGTGAACAAACAGCAAAAGAATGGTTATCTAAACAAGCGATTTGGCAAATTTATTTACCTGCGCCCAAACGAATACAGAGACCACACTTTGTTAATACAACTCCAAACGACACCCATCAAATGGACCTTCTATATTTACCCTCTGATACGATTAGACGAAAAAGATTTAAGTACGCACTCACAGTCATTGACATGGCTTCAAGATACAAAGATGCGGAGCCATTAACGCAAAAGAGTGCCTCTGCTGTTGCTGTCGCTATACAACTGATATACCAACGAGGCCCGCTAACTTATCCCCGCATGATTCAAGTCGATGATGGAAAAGAATTTAAAGGCCAAGTGAATCATTATTGTTAAAACACAGGTTACTATTAGAAGAGGCATTCCGGGAGTTTCACAGATCACAGGCTTTAGTTGAAAACTTTAACAAACAGTTAGCCGAAAGACTTTTTTCTACCAGTATCACAGAGAGCTGATTGACAATTCTCGCAACACAGAATGGGTTAGAAGACTGCCCTCAGTTTTGCGCGCAATGAATAATGAAGAATTTAAAGGACTAAAACCAGTACAAAGCAATCAAAAGAAAAACAATAAATGTTGCTGAAGACTCCAGTACACCCAGCAAACTATTACCATTTGGCTTGAAAGTAAGGTACCTTTATTTACCGGGGGAAGCAGAAGGGGACACTCGCATCAGGGCAACCGATCCGGTTTGGAGTGTTGATCCATATGAAATAAAAAGAATTGTAAAAATGAATCCGCCGTGTATTATTTACGAGAAACTGACACAACAAAACAACCAGCTCCCAAAGATCTTTTGTGAAGGAAGAACTGCAGATAATCCCGCGGGCACAGTTCTGCTTTAATTAATTTACGTTCTCCAGTGCCCAATTGCATATGAAAACTCTGGATTAACAAACACCCGTTTTGTGTTTGTTCTATCTAATGACTTCTTTGTTACAACTGTTGTGTGATCTCATGAGATTAGATCGCAGTTTTACGTTGTCATGATGAAAAGTCTTATTGCCAAACAATGCTTCTTGTAGTTGTCATGTGATATGTTTGACTGCACAACGCTGCGAGATATTCCTTTTGCTTTCTTAATGATTTTCTCCTGGCTCGAAATACTGTACATTTTTGACCTTAAACCAACAAACTCCTTGATCACCTTTCCGGATAATTCATCCTTCATCTTTCCTAAAACCTTCTTATTAGTAATTTGAATGCAAAGGCGAATCTTTAGGATAATCGGACGTGTCATACCATCCTGCATGCCCTTTAGCCACTTCTAATTCCATGTCTTTATAGATGTCTTCAGTAGGGATATCTATAACAAAACTATCTGTATCTGTGTAAAGCACTCTGGACTCGGGATACGAGGGCTTAAAGTAGTCATAAAGAAACTCTAACATCAAAAGCTTTTATAATTCTAAACGGTAAACCCGATTAAAAACAGGTTTGTCAATTTGACTTTCTTTTTTTTCATCATTATGCCAAAAGGTGATCATGAAATTTTCTGAAGTCCTGATATAAGGTTTTGAAGTCAGCTTAATTGCTTCGTTCTCTCTGGTGACTAATCTAACATCTTACGCTTGTGCGGATTCTCCATAGTCTTTCCAAAACAGCTGTTGTTCATCAGCTTGAAAAAGTCTTTTTCTGAAGCATCTGTGGATTTAGTTCTGAGATCAGTGTTCTTCATGATGTATGGTTTCATGAACTGTTCTTGATCGAAAGCAATTATACGATGAACAGATGTCAACTTCAAACCGTGTCTTAAATAAAATTGTAGAAGTCTGTAATGGCAGACATAATTTTTTTTGCCTCGAAGATTAGGCACAAGTTTAGGCGGTTTCTCTTGGATCCATCTTTAGACTTTCTGCTGCTAATGGATAGTCATTATGCAGGTCATGGAGTTCATGAGGATATTCTAAGTCAACTTCTAGAATGAAGCCGCGCTGCTGATCAGGCGTTAAACTGTTCAACCACTTTAATGCCTTTGAATATTATTCGTACCTGTGTACATTTTAAAGTTGCGTAATGGAAGCGATTGCGCCATTGCCCATCCATATAGATTGTTTGCATCTAAATACATAAGATAGTTAGACCTTTTACTTGGATCATAGTCGTCCAAGTATTTGTTGTTTGCTTTACAGTAATGATGCGACGCCATACTAATTCCTCCACGCAATCCGTTTTCAATCATCTGAATCATTGGCAAATCCGACAATAAATCAATCTGTACTCCAGTAAACTTTAAGAAAGCATCCCAGCTCATCCGGGTGCAGAAATATAATGCGCAGGATCCAGGCTATAATGTTTCATGCAGGTCTTTCTATAATTTTCAAAGACGTCCGCCAACAAACATACATCTGCCCTCAAGTATGAATCATGATAGTCTCCCATTGTTTTACAATCTAACTTTTGCCAAGCATCTTGAGCATGCTGGTAATCGGAGTCGCTGATGTCCTTTCCTCTAAGACTGAAAAGAACGCGCCTTTAGGTGGAAGTGTATCTTCATCAAACCTTTCCCAACTGTTCATGTACTCATAAGGATAAACGCCCTTTCTAACGAGAGTTGGGTCAAAATATTCTTCTGTTATTGGGCAGGACTTTAAGGACATGGCCAGTGACTCTAATGACCCCATCATGTGCTGCATAGAGTCGTAGAAAGACATGTTATTTAAAGTGAACAATGTACTTTTCTGATGACTGTGCAATGCATGCTACCCTGGGAAAGGGATCGTCCACTGCTTTCATTATAAGGTGGGAGTCGTAACCTCGCAAGTTATGAAAGAATACAGGCAGCTTCCATGTCTTTGGTTCAAACTTTAGTTGAAGATTGCATTTGTTGTGCGCAGCTCCTCTGAACTTTCCGCTAATGTGATCATGGTCTCTTACTTTTGGATTCTCTGCGTTGGGTGAAGGCTAACCACAAATCCAACATGTGTGGTAGTCATTTTGTGACTCTTTGATTCATATTTAGTTATTGACAGTCATTGCGCATT
>JAFLJL010007346.1:5000-10739 GCA_018398815.1 Conus ventricosus | reverse complement strand
CGGGAGGGTCTAGGGGAGTGAAGTGACTGATCTCACACGCCTCGCAAGGACCAAAAGAAAGATTACAATACAATACACCATTTATTTCACACCAACCCCCACATAGTCACAAATAAGCATTTCAACACACACACATACACATAGTCACAATTAAGCATTTCAACACACATAAATACACATACTACAAATAAGCATTTCAACGCACACAACATACCCATAATCATAAATAAGCATTTCCAACACCATTCCTTTTTGTCCTTCACGTTGTTCCCCCCCCCTGCCTCTCCAAGTTCCACGGGGGAGTATCGTGTCGAATCGGGTGCCCCAAAACCGGGTCTGTTCTTGAATAAAGTCTTTCAACGCGACACCCTTAGCACACCCCCACCCCCAAATGGCACGACCAGAGCTAACCCACTGGTCACATGGGCTGTAGGAAGTCCGAGGACATGTAGAAAACATCCCGTCGGACGAGGCGTTGTCGTTGAAAGTCCCGGACAGGGGGTAGGACCATCCAGCGAAGACCGCGCGCTCCTCACACATGCGGCCCCAAGAGCGCAAGCCTCGGGTGAAGCCCCGGGAGGGAGAAAAGGGAAGGAACTGGAAAGGAAAGAAGGGTACTAGAACCCCGCCGTCAGTACGGTTTGAAATATGCTGCTAAATCCTACAGCCACTCGCTTGAAGGGCGAGGGGAGGTGTTTGCTGAATACATTAGTGCACCAGATTAACACAGACCTGAGCATAAAAACAGTAAACAAACCAAATGAGGAATGTTCGCTAAAAGTCTTCTCACACGAAGCGGGCAAGAGATTACATTAAATTAACAGCTAAATCAAACGAATTAGAATTTATTTCTTCATCCTTCCCTCACTCACGTTCAACATTTTTCCTTTCTTAGGAATTAAAACTTGAAGAGTACAGCAACCATTACTTTCCCAATTTCTACCACATTTACAATAATCATAATTTAATGGCACGATTATCCTCACATTTTTTTGTAACATTTTAAAATAAACACAATTCTCCAACCACGCATCAAACGACTAATCGTGCTACGCACGCTGCAAACAGAAAAACACTCGTTCCCTTGCACACACAAACAGGGCGGTGGCCGAAGAATACGAGACCGGCGATTGTGACAGGGGCGGACGAGCGAGACCAAGCACGTCCCAACCCTAAATCACCAGGTTCTCCCCCATCCCCACCGACTACGATCACCAGATGCATTGAAAGGAGAGAGAATTTTGGATTTTAATTTTGAATGGCCAGGTTAAGATCGAATTAACCAGAGAAAAGTGGTCTCAAACAATATTTTTTTTATAATTTGAAACCAAAAGGAAATTGCGCAAAAGAGAAGAATTAGCCGGCTAACAACAAAAAAACAAACAACCACGAAAAATGTGCTTACCAGCTACCCCTGGGTGACCCAAGAAAGTGGGGGTCAAGCGACTCTCTGCCTCTGTCCCGTCGAGAGGACCAGCCGAGCAGATGCGGAAAAAAGATGACGTCCCTCCCCTACAGGCCGACTGCAGGAATGAAGGTACCGACCGTACCTTCGGCGATGTGGTAGAGAAACCAGAACCGGAGCGGGCGCTCCCCCGGGACATCTTCCGCTCGAGTGAAGTGAAAACCCGCCTAACCGATGGCAGCCAACATGCCACCCTACGTCACAGAGTGAGAATACCTCAAGCTTAAGAGGAATGCTGCACGTGCGGCAGGTAAAAAGACAGGTGAGAGGCCGATAGACAGCCCGTTCAAGAGAAAAGGTACCAGCCCCCCGTGAACCTGCAGGATAAATTGCACGGACAGTGAAATTAAGAGAGGAGAGAGAGAGAAAGTAACCTAAACCTGAGCTGAACGCATTAAGGTGCAAACACACCCACAAGCCACATTTTAAAGGGGCTGATAACGACAACAACAACGAACAATAAATAAATGAATAATTCTACCACCCTAGATGGGCCAGTCTCATAGGCCTCGGACACCTTGACTAAATCAAGGATAGACTCTCGCATAACAGCTAACTCTTAATAAGCATTCCCTGAATACAACAAAGAATCGACGGCGACATGATCAACCCCAACTACTGGCCCTTGCCGTATACAGTCATCAATCAATTGCCAACATTACCCGACGCAGAACTGATCTGAAACTAATACTGTCGAATGTATCTGTATTGAAATAAACAAAAACTCCAAAGCACCGCCATTAAACATCGGACATTTATATAGACACCCATCTTCCACATACGGAATGGTATACAACTTTTGTACAAATGATGAATTGGATTCTGTCACAACAATTCAAAAAAAACACCTGTAGGGGACTTCAATATTGATAAGTAAAAACAACTACCACTTTGGACAATAAACTATCACTTCATGCACTCCAACAGTTTAGTACAAACCCAACGAAAATACCTAAAACAACGCGACAACTTATTGATCATGTATACACTAACAAACAAATCGCAATACTAGATGTTTCAGTGTACCTTCTGGTATTAGTGATCACTGTCACCTTCTCGCACTGGTACCTTAAAGCTCCAAAAACCACCACCAAAGGTCACACGACCATCCAATACCGCTCTATTTCAAAAATTTTAATGAAGCAGCATACCTCTATGACTTAAACGTTTCCCCCCCATTACACTAACTTATAATTCTCAGACGTCCGATGATGCACAGGTCCTCTGGTCCAAACATTCCTCACCATCGAAACAAACACGCGCCGTTACATCAAAAAAAGAGTAGCATCCGCAGATGACCCCGTGGTTAACTCCAAATTGCTGCAAAGAAAATGTACTACGTGACCAACTCCCGGCCGCAAATTTGTTGACGAATTTACAAAAACAAGAAACATTGTTCAAACGTATCGAAAAGCCAAACGAGACTACTCCCAGTCAAATGGATAACGGATGCACACAACCACAGCGGCCAATGGTTTGGAGGGCAATAAAACACATTGTATCCAACAGAAGGCGTACAAATTCAACAAACTTCCAGCACCAACAATCAACCTCGAACAAATTTAATACCCACTTTCTGTCATTACAGATACCCTTACTCAAGCCTTCACGACTATAAGACAACAAATGAATATACATGCCCGACTTTCCCTATTATCATTTGCAAACAAAAACTTGGATTCCAGTAACTCAATAAAAAATCCCCTGTCTTGCTGTACATGAAGTAGGGATGCCCATAGCGCAATTAAAGAATAAAAAATCAATGGTCCTGATAACATACCCACATTTCTTCTCAACTCGCTCTACCTTACATTGTTGAGTCTCTTACATACATAGATAATCTATCCATTAAACTAATGTTGTCCCTCAGGCTTCAAAAACGTCCCAAGTAATCCCCCTTCAAAATCAAATGATTTGTCTCGGAAGTCCAAATATTTCAGACCTATACCTTACTATCGATTCTATCCAAACCCCTTGAAAGACACATACACACCACACTATCTCAGTCATGAGAAAAAACAACTATTTCTCCACTCCAATCTGGATTCCGATCTAATCACTCCTCCATCACAGCATTATCACGAAATGTGTGACTCATGGCTTTTCAAATAGGAATCAATCACAATTGACAGGGGTTGTCTTTCTGACTTCAAAAAGCGTTTGATCTTGTTTGATCATTCCATCCTTCCCTAAAGAAAACTATCTTCTACTTGAAACCATACCCCGACAATCTCATTATTCCAATCATACTTGAACGATAGACTCAGTATGTGGGCGCTTAATGGGAAAACCTCCACTTCAGACTTGTCAGACATGATCCCACAGGGCACTGTACTAGCCCCCTACTATGTCTGCTCTCATCATGATTTACCATTGTCCCCGTATCAGATGAAAAAGGTCACGACAGATTTATTTGCTGATTCTCGTCGCTCCAAACGAATGGAAGTGATCTACAGACAATAGAAACTTCCTCTCCAGGAAAGTCTAAAAACGACGTGTCAACGTGTCAGTCAAACTCAATGGTCATACAACCCAGCCAAAACCAAATCTATGATTATAGCTACCCGCCAAAAACAACCAGTTGACTCCGCTTTGCCTAAAAACTTCAGTTGAATGGTTGCTTCTATCGAGCAGTAGATGAGCAATCGTGTTTTTTAGGGTTAACGATAGATACAGAATCGAAATGGCAATCTCATCTAAATAACTTTGCAAGGTTAGTCTCAAAACAGCCTTTTCCTGTTATCCAATTAAAGCGCTACGTCACAGTAATGGTGCTTAAACTATCTTCATTGCACACATAATGTCACGTATAAATTACGCCTCAACATGTGGGACGGCAGTAGTGACGATCCACCAAAAAGGCTGAATTCTCTCCATAGACGTGCAGCCAAAGCTACCCCTCCAGCTGTATCTCTAACAACAAGAACGAAAAACTAAACAGGCCCCCCCCCGCTGAACATGCTTCCTCTGAATAGGCAATTGGAATTCAACAAGGCCATCATTTATGTATTACAATCTTGACAGATTACTATTGCCATTGTGTAGATCGAATGCCCTTTTTACAAGATCGAACAGCTTTTCTGCTCAGACGAAATCCTCTTCCCTACCCACGCAATTGATCTAACAAAAAAATCAATCAACCAATTCTCTCCTTCTCCCCGTTACCGTCTTTTCCTTTTTCCAACTTTCTCTTTATGTCTCTGTTTTTGTTTGTTGGTTTGTGTTTTGTGTTTTTTGGGTTGTTCCCCCTCCCTTTTCCTCTCCCCCCCCCTCTGCTACCTCCTTTTCTCCCCCCCTCCTCCTCTCTCTCCCCCCCCCTCTCCTCTCCTCTCCCTCTGTTTTTTTTTTTTTTCCTTGGGGTTTCCTTTTTTTTTTTTCCCCTACCCCTCCTTTCTTTTATGGAAAAGGTTTTTCTTTGGAATTAATTACAGCAGTTAAAAGTCGTTGAATGATTGTCCAAAAAATTTTATCATGACAAACAGATTTTAAGACAACTTGGAAAAAAATTTCCCTTGGTATTGACAACATCTCTCTCTCATCTTCTTCCCTTCTCTTCCCTCTTCTTTCTTCCCCCCTTTCCTCCCTCTTTGTGTTTTTGTTGGTTTTGTTTTTGTTGGTTTGGTTTTCCCTCCTTTCGTCTCTCTCTGTTCCGCCGTTAGTCCCTTTCTTCCTCACTTTCCTCTCTCTCTTTCTTCCCCCCCTCCTCTCTCCTTTCTCTTTCCTCTCCTCTCTTTCTTCCCTCCCTTATTCTCCCTTTTCCCCCTTCCCTCTTCCTTTCTCTCTCTCTCTGGGACCCATAACGGTGGCCCTTTCAAAATACCAGTTCTCCCTGTTTCCCCATGTTCCCGGTTTTCCCCTCCCCCATGGACAACTCTTTCCTTTATCCAACTGTACGGGGTTTCCCTTCTGTGCCTTCCCCAACGTTTCCACCTCCCCCTCGGTGTTTTCCCCACTGTTCACGTCTCTCTTCTTTTCCCCCATGTTACGTTTTTTGTGTCTTTTTATTTTGTTTTTTTTGCCTTTTTTTTCCCCCCTTTTTTGTTCTTTGTTTTTTTTAGTTCCCCCCCTTTTATTTTTTTTTCCCCCTGTTTCAGTTTCTTGTGTTTTCCCCCCTTTTGTTCGTCCTTTGGGTGTTTTCCCCCCATTTTTTTGGGCCTTCTTTTTCCCTTCCCCCCCTTTCCCTCTTTTGTGTTTCCCCCCTTTTTTTGTTTTTTTTTGTTTCCCCCCCCCTTTTTGTTTCTTCTGGTTTTTGTTTTTTTTTCCCGTTCTCTTTT
>JAFLJL010007344.1:32500-37262 GCA_018398815.1 Conus ventricosus | reverse complement strand
ACACCTGCATGTAGACAGGGAGCACGCACCGTAGCGGGGGGTAGCTACTGTAAACCGGGGCACTTTTTTTAAATAGTGCGTGTGTGTGGGTGTGTGTGTGTGTGTGAGTGTGTTTGTGTGCGTGAGGAGTGAGCGTGTGTGTGTGCGCGCGTGCGTTCATGCGTTTGCACAGTTGTTTGTTTGTAGATATCGTTATTTTTTGTTATTGACGTCTTACTTGTCAGAGAACAGTAATATGCGCTTGCGTGTGTGTGTGTGTGTGTGTGTGTGTCTGCCGCCTCTCTGTCTGTCTGTCTGTCTCTCTCTCTGTCTCTCTCTTCTCTGTCTGTCTGTCTGTCTGCCGGTGATTCTTCTCTTCTCTCTTCCGCCACAGGAAAAGGCGGTTTTTAGGCCACTTTCGCCAAAAAACTCGGTGGGTGAAGCAAGTGAGTCGAATCGGTGTTTCCTCGTTCTCTCACACACACACACACACACCACAAGACAAAGGGAAGGCGAGTAGAGATGGAGGAAAGGAGAGGGCATGGTGCAATATTTAGTGTTGGCGAATGACCAACTGGTGAGCTGTGGTTGAAATCGAATCCCATCCTATATTTCTAGAATTTTTCTGCTTCGCCTTGCTCAGCTCAGTTCAGGCACTTTGGGCTAACAAGCGAACCACGTACTCGAGTTTCATCTATGAATGCATCTATGTGAATGCTGCTCGATTTGCCTAACCACTTGACCACTGCAAGAGAATGCAGCTTTTGGACCTGGTTGACTGACACGGGGGTATACTCAAGAAAGAAAGAAAGAAAAACCGTAGATTACAGGCACGTTACGTAGTCTCAGACAAAAACGGAATTGCACCAGGAAATCCTCTTTCAAAAAGAAAGAAACAAAAAAGTCTCCGATTCTGTGGACCTTCATGCCCTGCTCTCGGGATGCCCCGAGTTTCCACTTCCTGTCCACATCCACCAGGCCTATGGTGAGTTCATGTCCAGCTCCTCTGTGTCGGCAGAGTCACGGGAATGGTGTTTGGCTGGTGGTAATGACGACGGCTTCCTGGCTGGAGAGAGGAGATACTCACTCAGCTGGGTCCGCTGTTAAGCCACTTACTGTCTTTGTTGTTGTTGTTGTTGTTGTTGTCCCATCTTCTGTGCCACCTCAGCGGCACTGCACCCACGCCGCTCATTCCGATCCTTCTACTCTCTCCCCCCCCCCCCCCACCCTCCCCAGTCACAGCCAGGCCCGGCCCGCTGCAGCCCCAGCATCGGCAATCCGCAGGAGCCAGTCAATGTCAAGCCGTCAGGAGGCAACCCACCGGTGGAGACACGCACTGCAGCCGAGTCCCTTCGGTGGTGTTCAGTGGCGCCTGTTCTGATCCAACATACGCAGGACACCACCTACTAACCCCCTACAGACGACAATAATCGCTTTGTCGCGGAGCCGGTACGGGTGAGCTCTCTCTCTCTCTCTCTCTCTCTCTCTCTCTCTCTCTGGAGGCGCCACCACGTCCGTCCACTTATTGTCATCTTAGTAGGCGTGTCCTGAGCAGCCTAGACTAGATCAGAACACGCAGCATGGAGCACCACCAAAGTGATTCAGCGCTGGAGTAGCGTTTCCTCCGGTAGGTTGCCGCGCGACGACGTGACGTTCATTGCTCCCACTGGACTACCAGAGCTAACGATGCGAATCCCAAAATTTGGGGTGGCTGTGTGAGGGAGACCCGGAATGCTTGGCGTCCAAGTAAAGCCACCGGAGGATACAGACGATGACAGCAAACTAGAAATGGAGGCCGGGAAGGAAGAGAGAAAGGGGGGGGGGGGGGGGAGACGAAAGGGTGGCTGGGGGTTGGGAGAAGCGCGAACTGGAAGTAAGGAACTGCTTATCATATCCGTTTAAGACAGAAGCATGTGTATCAAAGTGGAGGCGGAGGGATGTTTAGAGAGGGGAGGTTGGTAGATGTAGACGACAACGACCCGGGGCACGATAAAGAAAGAGTATGTCGAGGCAAAACAACAACACAAAACATCGCACGCGCACGATCATAAAACATGACGATGAACGTCAGAATTTCTCTGGCACACATTAAAACGGTAACAAGAAATCAATTGTACATGCGCATTAAAAAAAAAAAAAAAAAAAAAAAGGAACATCATTACAGTGGAAAGTAAAATCGACATCAACAAACCTACCTAGGCGATCCTTTTGTGTGTGTGTGTGTGTGTGTGTGTGTGTGTTGTGTGTGTGTGTGTGTGTGTGTGTGTGTGTGTGTGCGTGCGTATGCGTGTCTGTGTGTGTGTGTTTCATATCAGGTATTCGAATAGCAAAAACTTGTATGTATCTGACATGGATCCTACTCAGCCGCTAAATCTATCCCACCTCTCTTTTTTTTTTTTTTAGCATCCCTCTCTCTCTCTCTTGAGTGGGAGTTGTTTATGACCAGGGTTATTGTTCATCAACTCTCTCTTCCCATGGATCAATCAAACCATGCTTTCTACACATTCGCGTCCCCCCCCCCCCCCCCTTTTTTTTTTCCTTCTCATCCTGTATCAATTCCATGATACACGTCATCTCTCTCTCTCCCTCTCTCTCCCTCTCTCTCCCTCTCTCTCCTCTCTCTCTCTCTCTCTGGTCTCATATCAGATGATAAAATGCATTGCGTAGTAACCCGACAGGTGTTTTTGTTTCAAGGACATTGTCACTTAGTTTATTCTCTCTCTCTCTCTCTCTCTCTCTCTCCTTTCTCTCTCTCTCCTCCTCTCCCTCTCTCTCTCTCTCTCTCTCTCTCTCTTCTCAGCCATTATAGTTCTGATTATATAGTTAAGCCAGCCAGTCAGGGTCTTATCAGGGTTCCCAAAACTCAAACTAGAACACTTCGAGTTGGTTGCTTTCGATGTTGTTGATTGTTACTTCTTTGCAGTGAATGTTACAAACTCATTACCTGCTCAAATGCGTTTCAAAATGCCCATGCTATGATCGCCGTTTCCATGAAAACGACATAAAAAAAAAATCAAGACCTATAAGAGTATTAAAAACTAGTACGGGGAGGAGAAAGAAAAAAGAAGGGAAAGAAAAATGCCGGCGAGATGATGCATTTACTGGAAGAGGAATACATTTTTCAAAAGTCACGATGGCAAGACAATACACTGAAGCTGCGCTGGCAAAACTATTTATATAGTTTAAGAAATAACAACAACGTAATGCTGCACACTGTATGTGGTGGAAGAACAGTCGCTCCGGCAGGTCGGTAGAAGTAGATGAAAAAGGTAATGATTGCAGAACGATAATAATCATATTATTAAGAATGATAATAATAATAATAGTAAGATAAGATAATGTTGCTTATAGCCCAGCCGACGCAAAGGGCCACATCAGGGCTGATAATAATAGTAATGATTATTTATGGCGTTTAATCTTAAATCATAAGCCCCAAGCGCTTACAAACACCGAAAAAGTTAAAGAAAACATAAATTAAACCAATAAAAGATGAATATCACAATAAGTACCATGCACCTACGAACAAGATTGCGTATTTGACACCCACCCACACAAACACACACGATACATGTGACTGAAATAATAATGTAATATTGTAATAAACGAGGTTTTCAATATGTAGTGTTGGCAGCACAGAACACGTAGTAAAAAGCGTTACTGGCAGAATAATGACACTCGAAGCTTGAAGACAAAAAGCAGAGCTGGAAGAACACAACACATAAAGTCGAAAAGATTTAAGCAGGCAGAACAATACGTGCAGCTTGCAGAAAATAATGCTGGTTAAACTTTACATGAAGTTTTCATTCAAAAGTATGTTTGGTGAACAATATAACTAAAAAAAAAAAAAAAAAAAGTAGGAAAAAATAGTACGGCTGTAGGCCTATGCGTCTAATGTTAAAGATCAACGAGTACTGAAAAGATATAAAAAGAAACTAATTTATACACTAAGTAAAGCCAAATAAAGTCTAGAAGAGAAAGAAAACATGTGAAAATGGAAGGGAAAGTAATACTGACTGAAATCGGTTCAAAACCAAATAGGTGCTTTACGAAACTGGTAACAGTACACTGTACGCATCTTGCTCAGAAGAGAGAGAGAGAGAGAGAGAGAGAGAGAGAGAGAGAGAGAGAGAGAGAGAGATGCTCTGCGCATCTCTTGTTCAACACTAATACATGTAAAGAGAAAGAAGAAGAAGAAGGAGAAGAAGAGAAGGAGGAGGAGGAGGAGAAGAAATGGAAGAAAAAAAAGGAAGAGGAGAAGGATGAAGAAGAAGAAGAAGAAGAAGAAGAAGAAGAGAAAGAAAGACAGGCAGTTCTTACTTCCGAGACTGAGAAGTCTGTGTGGGTGCGGTCTGGTATGTTCTGTCTTGGTCTGTTTCTTGATGCCGCCGACATTTGCCGTCCCCGCCTCCGGGCTCGGCTTCACGTCGTTGTTGTTCGGCTGGTGTTGGTGGCGGTGGTGGTGGTTGTAGCGTCTGTGGTGGGAATCTCCGCGGTGTTGTTATTGGCCTCCAACGCCTCTTTGGAGGATCCACCTGTTGAAGACGGGTTCAGAAAAAAAAAAAAATATTGCTCCGTCTTTGTCAGTGTCTTGTCTCAGAGCGTCTGTGCCATTCATCACGTCTTTACGAAAATAAGTGATAGACAGGAAGATAAGCTCCCCCCCCCCCCCCCACCATGTGCGTGCGAGCGAACCCCGCACGCACTGTGTGTGTGTGTGTGTGTGTGTGTGTGTGTGTGTGTGTGTGTGTGTGTGTGTGTGTGTGTGTGTGTGCCTGGCAATGTT
>JAFLJL010007344.1:0-25000 GCA_018398815.1 Conus ventricosus | reverse complement strand
CCCCCCTTCCCCCAAAAACTTTTTTTTCCCCTCCCTTCAAAATTTTAGCTTTTAATTTCAATGGCTAGGGGGCCCCCCAAATCAAACCCAACAAAAACCAATTGTTCCCAAATTTTTCGACGCTCAAAAACAATCCTTTTTTGAAAAAAAAAAAAAATTTTGTTAAAATGCCCCATTATAAAATTTCACATTTTATTGGGAGAAAAACAATACAAAAAATTTTAATTCCAAAAGTTCGACCAAAGGCCCCAAACAACTTTAAGGAAAACGAACTCAAAAGCTTTTTAAAAACTCCCACAAATTCCTTCCCCAAAAACCCCAAAGGGCCTATTTCAAGTTTTTTAATTTTACCTCCGGGGTTTTGGGGGGTTTTCCCTTTTCAAATTTTTTCAAAAAAATTCCATTTTTTCCCCCTTTTAAACACTTACCTTCCCACTTTGGGGAACAAATTTTAAAAAAAAATTTCTTTACCGGGAAACCCCTTCGGGCTTTTTTTCTTGGTATTTAAAATTTTTTGTTTTTTTTTTTTTTTATTTTTTTTTTGTATTTTTTATTTTTTTATTTTTTAATTTTTATTTATTTTTAAAGGGGGTTTTATTTCCCCGGGGGTGGGGGGGGGAAGGGGGGGGGGGTTTTGGTTGTATTTTAAATGTATGTAGTGGTATTAAAAATGTACGTTTGGGTCGTGAAAGGGGGTTATGTGTGGGGCCCGTGTGGGGTATGTTTGGGTATGGGGGGTTTTTTTTTATAGTTTTTGTTTGGGTGGTTTTGGGGGGGGGGTAATTAAGGGCTATGTTTTTTTGGGGTATTTTTGTTTGAAAGGGGAAAATTATTCTTTTTTAAAAATATTTAGGGTGGTCCCCTTTTTTTAAACCCGGGGGGGGCTTTCTCCCTTCTTCTTTCTTCTTTTTCTTTTTCCCTCCTCCCCGGGGGGCACTCCCCCCCCAAAAACCCCGGCCCAAAACCCCTCGGGGCCCTTATCTCTCTCCTCTCTTTTTCTTTTCTCTCTGTTTCTGTCGGTGCAGGTGTGGGGTGTGTTTGTTCCAAATTCCGTAATTTTTTTGCCCAGTTCTTTTTACTGCCCCTGATTTTATACAGGATAATTTTTAAATTGTACGTTTTGGGTACATTTCCCAAATTTAAAATCAAATTTCGCTCCCCCCCTCCCCCTTCCATCCTCTCTCTCTTCTCTCTCTCTTCTCTTCCCCCCCCTCTCCCCCCTCTCTCTCCTCTCTTCTCTCTTTTTTTTTTTTTTCCCTCCCCCCCCCCCCATTCCATCTCCCCCCCCTTTGCTTAATCTTTCCCTACGTATTTTAATTTGCCTTCCCCGAAAAATAAAAAGCATGTGGGGGCCTTTGCTCTCTCTCTCTCTCCTCCCTCCTCTTTTTCTCTCTCTCTCTCTCTCCCCTCTCTTTTTCTTCTCTCTCCTCTCCTCTCTCTCTCTTCTCTCTCTCTCTCTCTCTCTCTAGGCTTTGCAAACGGGGTATTTGTGTTTTTAAAAAATTTTATGTACGCCTTTGCCCATTTTCACTTAAACTTTTCCTGTTTTCACATGCCAATCTTTACGTTTTTGAAACATTTTACATATGTTTCCCCAGCCCACCTAAACCCCCTACCCCCGCTCTCTCCTTCCCCCTTCAAGTATTATTTCTCACTTTTTTTTTTTTTTATTTTATTTTTTTGTTATTATTTTTTTTTGTTGTTGTTTTGTTTATTTTTTATTTTTTATTTTTGTTTTGTTTTAATTTTCTTCTTTTTTCATTTGATTTTCCTCTATGTTTACATGCCGTTTGCTTGCTTTTTTTGATTTTTTTACATTTTTTAAATTTAAACTGTTTTTGTTCCCTATTTAAGGGGCGAGGACTGGTTTAAAAAAGCCGTTAGGCTTATCTATTATCCTCGTAAATAAAGAATTTTGCCCTTGTCTTGCCCTTGTTCTCCCCTTTTTGGGCTGATCCCACATTTTAAAAAAGCGAAAAAACTAAAAGTACTTCTACACGCACACCACACCACACACAAAACGCGGGGCGCGCGCGCCCCGCCCCAAAAACCACCCAACTGTTTTTTTTGCAAAGGACGTGTTGGAAAAATAAAAAAAACGAAAAAGAAAAACGAACGCAGTAATTTTCCCAAATTTGGGATCTGGGGAAACGGATTCGGGTAAAACGGATTTGGGGGGGGGGGATTTTTTCGGCCCTTAGGGATTTATGCCCCTTCCCATTGCTCTCCTAGTTCCCCCCCCTTACTCTCCACAAGCCTCGGGGGAAAGGGCGACTAAAAAACAGGTTATTCCTTCGGTTTAAAATTTTTTAAAAACAGATTACACGTGTAACCCTATTGAGCACAGGTTTTAAATTTTTTTCTTCTGGAAAATGAAATAAAAATAAAAAATAAATAAATGGAAAATAAAATCGGCACTTTGGGGAGACACCCCAAAGGGAAAATTTTTTTTAAAGGGGAAAGAAAGCAATTTTGTTACACTTTGGGAAAGGAGAGAGGAGGAAAAGGGGAAGAGGGAGAGACGGAAACGCTACCTAGGTTTCATGGGACAGCCCCCCCGTTCACATTGAGGGACAAGCTGTTAAAAAACTCCCCCGATAACTCAGTTACCACTTCAACACTGAGCGCAACGAAATCAGTTACCAAGGGGTATAAAAATTTTGGGGCATAGGGCCCTTTTCCCCCTTTGAAGCCCAACCCCTAAAAGGAACGGGGGCAGAAAAAAACCAAAACAAAAAATACTACGGCCTCATTCTTGTTTACTACAAGTTTCCTCATTTTCATTTTGGGGGGGGGGGGGGGGGGGGGGGGGGGGGGGGGGGGGGGGTTTTTTCCTTTTTTTTTTCTTTTTTTTTTTTTTTTAACAAGTATTTTCGCTGTAAGAAATGCAGACCAACCCACGCCCCAATGAATTGTTTAAAAATTTTAAAAAAAAAGTTTCCAAATCAGTTCAGGTATCGTCATTTTAGCGAAAATTTAAACGCAAATCCCCAACGCGGGAAAATTGGGGAAAGGGTTTGGTGAAAAACCGTTTCTCCTCTATCAATTGTTTTTTCTTTTTTTTTTGGGGGGGTTTTTTCTTTTTTTTTTTTTTCCCTTTGTGATAGCCGGAATATATTTCCATTATAAAATTTGGGCCCCTTTTTGGTCTTTGTAAAAAGACTTTTTTTAAAAACTGGTCCATTAAACACGACCAGCACCGAGGGAAAGGCACGCGTGCGGTGTGCTTGAGCGTGCGCGTGCGGGGATGCATATCAACTCGTTTGGCGACCACACAGGGACACAAACAAAACCACTTTTTATACCCCTCAGAAATACCAGTCTCCCTTTCTCTCTCTCTTTGGGGCCCCCCCCCCCCCCCCACACACAAAAAGGCGCACACACGCCCCGACACACTTGCCCCGCCGCGCATTTCTCACACAAACACAAAAACAAAGACCCAAACAACACACCCACCACCCCCAAAAGAGAAACCACCAAAGACAGGGCACACCCCACTCACACACTGCCCTCAAAATTTCTTTCTCTCTTTTCTCGCAAACACACACACACCCACACACCCACACAAATACACCCCACTCAAAAAACCACACACACACTCAAAACACACACACATTTCACCCCCCAAACACACGGGGCCCCGCGCCGCGCGCGACCATGCATGCAAGCACACACACACACACACCACACCCCACACACACACACACACACCCCCACACACACACACACACGCGCGGCGCGCGCGCGCGCGCGCGCGGGGCCGCGCGCTCGTAACACAAAGGAGATGAAAAAAGGGGGCAGCAAAAGCCGGGGCCCAAAAACCCAGACGCTGACTGGTTTTTAATCATTTTTCCACACTATCAGTTTCACCTCACCACCCCCCCCTTCCCCCACGGCCTCTCTCTCGCTGTCCCCTTTTTTCTCTATCTCTCTTTTCCTTTCCCCTTTTTCCACATCCCCTCTCCTCTCCCCACTGCTCATCTCTATCCCCCCCTCCTCCTTTTCTCTCTTCCCCTCCCCCTCTCTCTCTCTCTCCCCTCTCTCTCTTCCTCTCTCTCTCTCTTTGCTTCCCTTTGACGTATGTCAGTAATTTTTTTGGGAAAAAAAAAAAAAAAAGTTTCAGGAAATTATTTTTTGAAACGGGGAAATACGAGAGAGGGGGAACAGACAGAGCGGGGGAAAGAGGAAGAGGGTGGGGGGGGGGGGGGGGAAGAGAGAGGAGAGAGAGAGAGGGGAGAGAGAGAGAGAGAGAAAAGAAGAGAAGAGAGATAAAAGAGATTGAGTTTGAACGGGAAAGACTGAGAGGGGAAAAAAAGCACAACACACACCCCCACACACCACACACAACAACACAAAACACCACACACACACACAAAAACAACGGGGGAGGGGGAAAGCTAAAAGGGAAAAAAACAGAGAAAGACAAACCCGGTAACAGACGGGAAGAGGCATAGAAAGGAGAATGAAAGCGAGGGAAAAGAAAGTAAAAGAGCAGAGAGAGAGGGAGAGAAAAGAGGAGAGGAGAGAGAGGAGAGAGAGAGAGAGAAAAGGGGAGAGAAAAAAAAAAGGGGGAGATGAGACAGAAACGCTCTGAGAACAAAAAACACAGATTTAAACACAAAAAAAAACGGGAGGAAAAAAAAGGGACGGAAAAATTGAAATTAACATTAAATTAAAGTGTAGGAGACAAACTCCCCTGAGGATGGGGGGAAGGGTTGTTGGTTTACAAGACAGAGACAGAGAAAGGAAAAAAGGGAGTCCCGGGGAAGGAGGGGGGGGGGGAGGAGTGGTAGGGAGAAAAAGGGGACACGGGGGAAACAAGAAAAAAATTTAAAGCCGCTTTTTTATTCGTGTGGGAGCCCAGCAGACCCGAGGATGGGGGGATGGGGGTTGATGGATGGGGGAAAAATTGATGGGGGGGCTTATTAAGCCCAGAAAGAGAAGAAAAAAGACAAAAAAACCGTTCGCCCCAAAAAAAACACACAACCCACACACACACACCCCCACACAAAACACTCACAAAAATTACAGAGGGGAAAGTCGGGGGGGGGGGGGGGGGGGGGGGGGAATGTGTCTAGGGCATGCAAGTTGTCCGCGCAAAACTTTCACACTAAAAACCTTTTAAAAACCCCCAAAAGGGGAAAAGGGAAGAGAAACAGTGCTTCCCCTTTCTTTTCTGTAGGGGGAAGGGTTTTCTGTTTTCTTCTCTCTTCTCCCCTTCCTCTTCTCTCTCTCTCTCTCTCTCTTCTCCTCCCCATCTTTTCCTCTCTTGTCTCTCTCCCCCCCTACCTCCCTCTTTTCTTTCCCCCCCTCTCTCTCTCTCTCTCTCGCTTTTTCGCTCTCGTTCCCGGGAAACAAGTACAAGAAACGGCAAACAATGCAAGTTATTATCGGTATGAGGTGAAAAGCCCAAAACCGGAAGACGAAATTTTCCAAACCCTGGTTTTTATTTGTTTTTTCTGCCGAAGTCTTTTTTTTGGGCTCTCACCGTCTTTCCTTATCCTTCATTTGCCCCCCTCCTGTGCCCGTGGAAAAAACGGCAAAAATCAAAAACCCAGACACAGCGCCAAAAAAAAGGCGGCACTGACAACGGGCGAAAACAGTCTACGAAAATCAACATAATACCCGTAAAACAACAAGGGAGAAGGGGATGAAAAACAACATGGGGAAAAGGTTTCGGTGAAAAATTGCCCCGCGCGGGGTAAACACGCCGCACGCGCACCCTCCCCACCACGCGCACAACATCGGACGCCGCACACTAACACCACCACACACTTACAAAACACTAACACAAGCACACAAAAACACACACTAACAAAAAGCACCACATAAAACACACACTGGGCGCGCGCGCGCGCTCGTGCGTGCGCACGCTCCCTTTGAAACCCCCAAAAAAACCCACACACCCCAAAACACAAAAACTACACAGAACACACACGCGCACGCGCCCCAACCCGCCCCGCATGCACGCAAAACACACACACACAACACCCCACACACACACACACCCCCAAAACACCAGATACTCCCCTCTCCCCTCTCTCTCTCTCTCTCTCTCTCTTGCGAAGTGTTATGAAACTTTTTGCCTTCTATTTATTTTAAGGCTTTCCCAAATTTTCCGTTAAAGGGTAGCTGAAATGACTGATCCGTTCCCCTTTTCTTTGGGGTTAAAAATGTACAATTTCGCGTAATAACGTTTGGGCTTGTTCTCCTTTTGTTTGTTTTTGGGAGGGCCCTTTCTTCCCTTACAGGGACATACAACCAACCCCTTTCAGAGGGGCTTTTCCCTTTTTTTTAATAAAACATCCGTACCCGTATCCGTTTCCCATCTCTCTCCCCCTTTCCTTTCCCTCTTTAGGGGTCCTTTTTGCATTTTCTTTTAGCCCTTGAATTAATCTGTCCCTTATACTGTAAGTGTTTGGGGGTATACGAGGGGTTTTTTTTTTGTGGGGGAAAGGCGAGTGTGTGTTGGGGGTGTGTTTTGTGTGTGTGTGTGGGTGTGTGTGTGTGTGTGTGTGTTTTGCATGTGTTTATTGTGATGTGCGTGCGGGGCGCGCGCGCGTGTGTGCCTGGGTGCTTACTTGTGGGGTTTGTTGTGTGGGGCCCCATGGTGTAAGGGAGTGTGCGTGCGGGGTTTGCGCGCGGGTGTGCCTGCGTGTTTACTTTGGTTTTGTGTGTGGTTTGTGTGTGGTGTGGTGTGTGGTGAAAAATGTTGTGTGTGTGTGTTTTGAAAATGTGTGGGGGTTGTGTGTGTTGGGGGTGTGTGTGTGTGGGTGTGTGTGTGGTGGGGGGTTTTGTGTGTGTAAATGTGTGTGTGTGTGTGTGGGGTGTGTGGGTGTGTGTGTGTGTTGTTTGTGTGTTGTGGTGTCGAAGCCGTGCACGAGCGCACATGCTTATTTTCTTTTCTTCTTTTTTTTTAAACTTTTTCCCGAAGTACATTATTCCTAAATTGGACCAAACCCCTTGTTACTGGGAAATTTATTTACGTTAATCTTTTTTCGTCTTTTTTAAATTTGTTCATTGTTTTTTTTTTCGGGGATCATTATATGTTATTTTGATTTCGTTTTTTTTTACAGTGCATTTTTTCTTGGGGGCATGGTGTAAAAAAGCTGAAAGTTTTATCCTTTTTAAAACCCTCATTAAAAAAAAAACATTCGTATTCGTTTTCTCTTCTTCTCTCTCTTTTCCTCTCTTCTCTCTCTCTCTCTTCTTCTCTCTCCCCCTCTCTCCCTTTCAGCACCCATCCTCCCATCCCCGCGGTTTACTTTTTCTCCTTGGCCTTGGCATGACGAGCAGACGTTCGTTGGGGCCCCCGCCCTTTTTCCCTGGCCCGGGGTTCTTCTCAGTCAAAACTTTTCCACGGGGGAACAACCCGGGAAAAACCACCGCCAGCTGAAAGGGAAGTTGGGACCCGGGATCACAAAAAAAGTAAAATTTCAGTCAAACTATGAAAAAGAGAACCCGCGACAACCACCCCCATGATTTTTAACACGCAAAAGGTTTCACAAAAACGGGGGGGGTCGCCCCCTTCTCCGCCCCCCCCCCCCCCCCCTTTCCCCTCCCCCCCCTTTTCCCCTCCTTTCTTCCATCCCTCACCAAGGACGGCAGCTCTTTATAAAGAAATGAAGACAAGGCTCCTTTGGGTTACATCCCCAAAGGTTTTTAAAACCTCCACATCCCCCGGGGACAATCGGGCCCCACAGCCCCCTTTTTACTAGGGAAAGTCCTGGTAAAACGTTTCGACCTTTTTTTCGGGCGATGGGAGAGCAAAACGCTGATAGAAAAGGGGGGGCGAAAAAGGAAAAACCCATGATTTAAAGAGAGTAAATTGCTAAAAGAAGAAACTTTCCTTTTTATGATCCCGCGGGAACAAAAGAAAAACCCAACTTTGTGGGGCCGAAAACCAAAAGACATCTTGCAGAAAAAAAAAGCCTCTCCTCGTATTAGCCAGGCGAAAAGCCTTCAATTTCCCGTGGGGCATGTATCTCTTCAAGCCCCCCGGGCCTTTGGGCCCCTCATTGGGAAAAACATGGGGGAGCCCCCCTCACGGGCCCTTAAAATGAAAAAGTAAGAAAAGGGGTTTAAAAGGGGTAAGGTTGCTTTAAACCCCCAAACCAAACCGAAAGGGGCGATATCGGGGCTGTCACCGCGTTGACAACTCATAAGCCCAAACCCCCCCAAAAAAATTTAAACTCATTCACAAAAAATCCCCCAAAAATACCCCTTTTTAAAAACACACCAGAGATTTTGTGAAACATTTTTCTTCTGAAAAATCTTAGATCGATGAAAAATGTTAATCTCCCTCAAAAACGCAAAACCGCATTAGGGGGGACATTTCAGAACAAGGTTTTCGGAGTCTGCCTGTAAAATGTTCATGTTTCACTTTCATGCAAGTCCAAACATTCTTAAAGAATGGGTTTCACTGTGAGTGATGCCCCTGGAATCCCAACCACGGAGCTTCTTTCCCCTTTCAAAAGACATGAATGGTTTTGAAAAAACGTGGCCACTATGATTCTCCCCCCCTCGGGAACGGGCAAAAAAATTTTTTCCGGGGGGTTTTGAGGAATCTGGAAAACCCCAACGTATTTCCCTTGTATACCTTTTCCCTTCCTCTTTCGCTTGATTAAAGTAAAAGGCCCTGAAAACCCCTTCACTGCCAACGCGGCCCTCTTGGCAAACCCTATGACTTTCCCCGTCAAGGGACAAAAACTAAAAATGGTATCCGTATGTCTCGGGGCCAGCTTGTTTTCGGGCAAGAAGGAAGGGAAGTGATTTCCGTCCACCAAAGGGGGAAATTAAACCCCCATCCCTCTGAGTTTTGGAAAAGAAGGGAAAGGAGGAGAGCAAAGGGGAAAAAAATCAAAGGGGAATGCTGGTTCTATAAAAAAATTTTATCTTAGGGCCGATCAAAGTGGGGTTTTAATTTTAAATGAAGTTAATTTTTTTTTTTTTTTTTTTTGGCGATTTGTGTCGTTCGGATAATACGAATGGAATTTTTTTTAGATGGAAGGGGTCGGGAAATAAGTTCAAATAAAAACGAACCCCTTTGAGGGGAGAACAGAACCAACCAGCTGAAAAGGGGTTTTTTACAAACAAACGAAGACAACTTGGGGCCAAACTATGCCAAAACCCCCTTTTGGGAAACCAAACCCACCAAAACCCAATTTTTGGCGGCCCAAACCCAAAACCCCAGCTAGATGGAAGCCAAGTTTTACAATGGCGGTCGCCGGCCCCAAAATTTATACTTAAACTTTTTTTTTTTTTTTTTTAAATTCCGGTTTAAAATTTTAAAAAGGTTTAAAAAGTCTCCAGACTTAAAAAAACCTCCTGTATACCTATGTTTCCCAAAAAAATTTTTTTGTTTGTTTATGTGGGGCCCCAAATTTTAAATTTTATTTTCCAAAACTTTTGGAAAGAAAAAGCAGAAAAAACCCCCCGTAAAGAAAAAAAAAAAAAAAACAAAAATTGAAAAAAATTTAAACCCCAAAAACCCTTTCCTAGCCATGGGGTTTCAGAATGTTTTTGTGAAATAATCATATGTCTTTAAAAATTTTTTTGCTGCTAAGGCATCTGTGATGTTTTTTAAGTATACTCCCATTTGCTTCTTTAGTTTGGCCCAAACCAAATTTCTATTTATTTTTCCAGGAAATATTGTATACAGCGTATTTGTGTACACCACATTATATTTTTTTTATCTTTGCTGTCAAAAATTTTTGGGGTTTTTTGGGGGGTACATTAAACACACCCCCCGTTATTTTTTTTGCCCCATTTAAATTTTCTTTTGTTCTTTTTAAATTTTTTTTTGCTGCCAATCTCAGTATTTCTACGTCCCTTTTATTATAAACTCTTTCACCTTTTTCCTTTTACTCCCCAGAAATTGTTCTAATAAATCCCCGGGATATAGAGGATTTTTGAAATTTCCCCATCTTTTTTTTATTAAAAGCTTTCGCCTGTCAAAAGGGTTTTACCTCAGAACCGAATCTTTTTTTTAAATTCCAGGGCTGTGATTAGAGGGGAGAGAGAGGGGGAGAGGAGAGAGAGAGAGAGAGGAGAAGAGAGAGGAGAGGAGAGAGAAGAGAGTGAAAATTTGTATACAACAATAACAAATTTTTCATTTTTTCCCTGAATTTCAAATTACACAAAAATTTTTCCTTTTGACCCCAAATTTTTTTTCCTCTCCACTTTTTTCCGTATGAACCACTCTTTGTCTTCGGTTGCCAAGATATTTCCATGAAATTTTTGTGTACCAAAAATTTAAACCCCTTTCACTCTAAAAATTCTCACTGTATTCATTGCTTTTAAAAGGGGAAAAAGGAAAAGAACAGATGTTCTTCCCCGTACGGAAAATTTGGGTTTTCTGTTAGGGACGAGAACCGTTGTCCAAAGTGTCAAAATTCATTTTCCACACTCCTGTTGTTGCTGATGTTTTCTGTTTTGGGCGTTGTTATGGTTCCGGAACAACTCCTAACAAGCGGTCACTCAAGTCGATTACAAGGTACAAACCCCTGCCCCGGGTGTCCTCCGTTTGCTTTTTCTACTGCTATTTTTTGCTGCTGGGGTTGGGGGTGATCGCTGCTTTAAACCAACTCGTTGGGGTTTCTTCGGGGGCTGTTGTTTTTTGCTGCCGCAGTGATACTTGGCGGTGGTGGGGGTTTATTTTTTATTGATTGGGGTTTCCCCTTTTAAAAAACCAACCCTTTTTGTTGTCCCCGCCCCTTTTTCCAACCCCCTTTTCACCGAAAAGTATTTTCCAGACAACCCCCTCCCCGAGCATTTTTCACGTTGCAATGTTTTCACGCGGCAGGGTGCCCGAAACCCCACAATTGCACTCGGCTTTGTTTTGGTTTTATTCTTCAACCCCCCAAACCCCACCCCCCCCTCCCCCTTTCCCCCCAAGCCTCTGCTCACCCCTTCCCTCCCCCCTCGTCCCCCTTTCGTCAGAAAACGCCCTTACTTTAAACCCCCCCTCCCGCCCCCTTTTTTTTCCGTTTTTTCCTTTTTTTTTTAACCCTCCTAAAACCCCCCCCCCCCCCCCCCCCCCCCCCCCCCCCCCCCCCCCCCCCCCCGCCTATCCCTCCTCTCCCAAAGCTCTTTTTTGCCTCCCACACAAAAAAAAACCCCGGGGAAAGGTTTAAGGGGAAGGATTCTTAAAGGGGATTTTAACGATACACCCGGGTCAACTTTGGGGGGCGCCCCAAAAGAAAACAAGATCCGCCCCCCCTGGCTGTGGGGAGGGTTTCCGGGCCCGTGCTTTTACGTAATCAGCATCTTCACGGCAGAGTGTTCACTCTCTACGCGTTTCTGGGAGCTTAGACATCGTAGGATGGAACAGTTAAAAAAAAAAAACAACAACAAAAAAACACCCCACGTAAAATCCAAAAGAATAAGGGTTTTTGATCAAAAACGTTTTTAAAAAATAAATTTTAAAAACATTTTCTTTAAAATTTAAGGGAAAAATAAAGCGCAGATGAATGACATGGAAATTTGGTTTTTGAAAAAACGGGAAAACGTTGATTAAAATAAAAGATAAGCAAAATATAAAAAATTGTATGAATAAATTTAAATGTCTTTTTGGCCCCGGGCAATTTCGTAGCTAAGCATCCCCTTTTAATGAAAAAATTTTTTAAAACATGAATAATGTGTTCACCACCTATGGTGACCCGAGATTCTTGGGTTTTGCCCTTCCCTGAGGATTTCCATGGTTGAGTTTTGATTAACCGGGGAGGTGTTTGGGTGGGGGGCCCCCCATGGTTCGCCCCGTTTGGGGTGGCATCTAAGGGGGAATCCCTTTGTTTGGGATGACCGGGGACGGGCCGGAAATTTTACCCAAAAAGGGAATACCTCGGGTTGCCCCCGGGGGGGACCGAGGAAAGTTTTAAAAGGAGGGGCCAGCCCCCATATGTAAGAGGAAAAATCAGAGTTGTGGGGGGGACCAAAAAATTACGCCCTCGTTGGGGAAAAAATCTTTGGAGGGACTTAGGATGTTGGGGCCCGCCGGGGAGTTTTTTTAAAGGGAAAAAGTTTGAAATTTTTTATTTTTTATTTTAAACTTGTGAGCCCCCAGGATCACGCCCTGTTTTAGAAGATGTTTTTTGTTTAGGGTTTGAGGGCATGTAGGGGAATAAGTTTGTGGTTTTTAAAAGTTGCAGTTAAAATGTAAAACCCTTTTTAAAAATTTTAGGGGCGTAGGGGTTTTGACAGATGGCGTCCCTAGGTGACCCCAGGGGGAAACGTGGGTGCTCTGGAAGTTAAAGGGTTAATTTTAGTCAGGCCCCAAATCTCAAAACGGAGGGGAAAGAAACCTTAGTCTTTTTGAAGTTTTGGGATGGGGGTTCTGATGGCCCCCAGAAATGTAAGTTGTTTCATTTTTCCCTTTTTGTTTCTGGGCCCTACATCTAAGTACTAGGTTTTTTGTGTTTTGCTATGTGCGCATTGGGTTTTCCCGAAATGAATTTGGGGGTTTTTCCAGGGTTTGTTTCTTGACCCTTTGGGTTTTCTTTAGGTTTTATTGAGACTTTGATTTTGAAAATTTTTTTTAGAAGTCGAGTTCTTTTTTTAATGAAAGACCCCCCACTTTTTTGCGGGTAAAAAAATTCGGGAAGGATTTCCGTTTTGGTACCGTAAAAAAAAAAAAATAAAAAGAGGGTAAAAAAACAGAAGTTAAAGGGAGTCCCTTAAAATAATGAATAAGCAGAAAGTATTGGATGGGGTAGACAGTTTTTTTGTGGTTTTTTTCTAGAATTTTATAATTGGAAAACAGTTTAGACAGGAGTCGTTTAAATTTTGGCCGGTTTAAAGGGAATATTTTTTTGTGTGTTATTTGGGGTTTTTTGGGTTTGGTAATAAAAAATGATTTTGCAGTGCTTTTTGGGGGGGGCCGGAGCGAAAAAGCCATAACTTCTCTTCTCTCTCTCTCTCTTCCCCCTCTTTCCTTCTTCTCTCTCTCCCCTCTACTAAGTTTTTTTTTTCTGAAAACATGTTAAACCCTAACCGGGTAAAGGTATCTGTCTGCCCTTTTTTCCCTGGGAAGGGTTTCAGGGTTGTTTCCTAAAACAGGGTGTTTGCCCTTTTAAAAGTCGATGGAAACTGGGATATTTCCTTTTTTTGCTTTCATGTTTTTTTTATTTTTTGAATTTGAAGTGTTGGGGCTTGTTTAGGGTTTTCCATCGATTCAATTTGACTGTTTGGAATTTGGGAATGCAGCTGTTATCCCATGTTTTTTTAATTATGGGAACGAAGGTTTAGCAGTTTTGTTTGGGAAAACATGGAAGGGGAAAGGAATAATTTTGTTAGGGATGTGGGGAAACCCCCATAATTGGGAGTTGCTGTTCTGACTTAGGGGGCCCAAAAGGGGTTTAACCGTTTTTTTTTTTGAAGTTTGGTTCCCCCCTGGTTTTAGAGTGGGGCGTTGTGTCACTCGGTTAGTTCTTGTTTGGATAGGTTATCTTTTTTGATAACCTGTGAGAAATTTCCAAAACCAAAAGACTAAAAGAGCTTTGTGGTTTTAACCCTTTTATTCTGAAAAACCATAGCTTTGGACCCTTCCTGATTTTGGGGTTCCCCCTGAAAAAATGCCCGGCTCGCCCGTCCCGAATGGGGGGGTTTCCTTTTCCCGGATGACCTACTTTGTAAAATTTTTCAAAAAATGTTTTTTTGGGGCCCTGGGGAAAAATTATGAAAAGATTTGGGTGGTTTTTGAACTATGCAATGGTGTAAGATGCATTTTTGGGGTTTTTGTTCGTTTGCTTTCAAAGGGCAAAGGGCCCCGGTTTTGGAGAGCCCTTTTCTTCTCCCTTTAAATTTTTCCCTTTTTTTTTCCCTTTACTTTAAATTTTTTTTTCCCCCATTCCCCTTTTTTTTGGGGTTTTTCACCAGCCCCTTTTTGGGGGAAAAAGCCTAAAACCAAAAAAAAAGAAAGAAAATCTTCATGGGGCCCGACTCTTTTGCTTTTATTAGAGAACCTAGTCCAACTTTTTTCCCCAAACCCCATTCCCTTGGGGCGTTTCTTTTCGTAGGGGAAAAAGGGGGGGGTTTTCAAATGTTTAGATAAAAAATGAATATTGGATCTTCTCTGAAATGTAAAGAATTTCACAAAGCCTCTTTTTTTAAAAAAAACCAGTTGATAAAAAAATAATGGGAAAATTTAAAAAAATATTTTGTTTTTTTGTTTTTTTTTCCCCTCATTCTCATACGTTACCCCTGTCCCCCCCCCCCACCCCACCCCCCAAAAAAAAAGAAAAAAACGTTCCTTCGGCTTTACAGAAGAGGCAAAAAATTTCTCCCCCAGTCCTTTTTTTTTTACCCCCCCCCCCCCTCTCCACATGCACCCACACCATTCTCTCTCCCCCCCCTCTCTCTTGTTTCAATTTCCCCCTAACACACGACAATTTTTTCCTTTAAATTTTCCACACCATAAAAGGTGAACTGGCCCGGGCAAAACACAAACCCCCCCAGGGGTTTTGGGGGGAAAAAGCCTATCCCAAAACTACACTCCCGACCAGAAGAAGCACCTTAAGACCGGGGAGCTTTAAAATTTTCAATTTTCATAACGAACAAACCCCTGATTCGACCCCACAAAGCCCGACTGCCCAAATTTAAAATTTATTGGGGAACCCCAAGCCACACCCTTTAAAAAAACAGGCGAGGGCTCCCTTTTCCCAAAGACAAGGAATCCTTCCAGTTAAACCCCCCCCGCCTTCTTCTTCCTTTTCTCTCCCCTCTCTCTCTCTTTTCTCTCTCTCTCTGATTGTTTAAAACCCAAAAACCCGGGCCCCGGAAAAAGCCCCCAATACCCAAAGCATCACGGGGGGGGGGGTTTTTTGGGGGGGGGGGGGGGCACGGGGCACGACATCAGCGGAGGGCATCGGCGAGGTGAAGATTCTCCCCGCCAAAAAGGGGGGAGTCGACGTGACAGCGCACGAGGTGGACATGGAGTGCAAAATGGTGGGTACGGCAGTAAAAGCGATGGATACGGTATGCACGTGGTGGATACGGCAGTAAAACGCATTTGGGTGCGGTAGTGCAGTGGGGGATACGGCAGTCCCCGCGATGGGGTGCGGGTGCCCGTGGGGGAAAGGCAGTGAAAGTGGTGGTTTAAAACAGTTTCACCCTGGTGGTATGAGCAAGCACGTGGTGGTATGAAACAAATGCACGTGGTGGTGTCGTAGTGCTTGTGGCAGTTTTCAGTCCCTGCTCCCGGGGGGTGGGGGGGTTTGGGCTTTTTTGGGGTTTGGGGGTGGTGGGTTTTGGGTGTTAACGAAGACGCGTTGCGGTTTACAGCAGTGCCCCTGCTGGGGGGTGAAGTAAAGTGTGTAAATGGGCCCCAGGACATTTAGAAAAGGTGGGAGCGACACACTGGAGTAACTTTACCGCTCCGTTCCAACCCGTCCCCCAGAGAACAGGGGAAAACCCTTTTCTGGGCCACCTTCGCCCCCCAAAAACCCGTTTTCGGGCGAAAGTGGCCCCAAAAAAAAAGGGTTTTCCCCGTTCTCGACAAGTAAGACTTTAAAATTGGTTTTCCCAAACATTTTTGCGCTTCCCTCATTTAAAAACTAAACATTTTTGCGGGGCATCACCAAAATAAACTTTTGGGTGAGACACTGTGCGAACAACCCCCAATTAAGGGCTTGGGGGGTTTTTGGCAGGCAGAAACCCCGGAAGGATCCAAAGGTGTAATTTTTGGCCCAAAGGGTTTGGGCTGGGTAACCCCGACCGTGTGGGGAAGGGTTTTTTGTGATATTTTCATTTAGACCCCGGACCTTTGACATACGTGTTTTTGGTTTCACAAAATACGTCGCGCACCCCACAACAACACCCCACACCACAGACCACAAAGCACACACCCCGTGCAAAAGCATGAACGCACGCACGACACTCAACTCATCACGCACACACACACCAAAACACAAAACACACACACCCACACACACACACACACTATTTAAAAAAAAGTGCCCCCGGTTTTTCCCGAGCATACCCCCCGCCTACGGTGGCGTGCTCCCGTTTACAAAGCAGGGGTGTCTCCGGCCAAAAAAATTTAAAACTGCCCCCCTCCCTCCCCAAAACCCCCCCTCCCTTTCCCGCCCCGGCCCTTTCTCGATCGCGCCATTTTTTCACACCAAAAATGCCCGCGTGGGGCGCTTTTCAAAAGCCGGGCCAAAGAGCGGCCACTCACGGGCTAGGGTTTAAACCCCCAAAATTCCCTTTCCCCCTGACTGTCGGGCAAAACGGATGTGTTTTACTGCGCTGTTTGGGGGTCTAAAGGTTTTTCTGAAGAACAGAATTGTGGAAACTTAAAGGTTTTTTTTTGGGTCAAGGAAAAGAAAACGTTTAAGGGAGTATTTTTTGACAAAGATGTAGCTAGTTTTTTAAAACGGTTTTTACTATTGATGAGATGGTTCCTTATCTAATAAATGGCGCCGCATTGGGTTTAAAATGGCCGAAGCAAAACAAAAAATTCACGCGTTGATTGTTGGAACTGGTTGGGACCACTAAACCCTGTTTAAAAAAAAAGGGGGTTTATTTTTTTAAAAGGGGGAGGGGAAACACGGCTTTATTCGTATGTAAAAAATTTTTTGAAAAAATTTTTGCTGTTTCCCCCCAAGTAAAAATGTTCTCATTTGTTATTAGGGCTTGATTGATTGTTAACTTTAAAATTCAGTGTTTTTGTGGCAAGTGATCTGTGTATTAAATGTGTTTTCTTTTCTACTTTTTTTAAAACTAAACCCCGTTTATCTGCCTTCAAGTGGGGCCCTTTTGCAACTGAATGGCCCAATTTTCGAATGTTCTGGCAAACAAATAGATAGGGTTAGGCGCCTTATAATTTTTACCAGTATGGGGAGGAATAGGTGTGGCTAGCACTAAACTTCTTTTAAAAAAGGTTTAAATTTTTACAAGCCCGGGTGTTTTATACTGGCGAAATTTGGCGGCCCCTAAAAGCTTGGCTACCAATTAAATGCTTTTAAACCCGTTGCAAGCCGGGTTTTGGGAAAAAAGGGGGCACAGCAACTAGGGCAAGCGAAACAGAGAACTAACGCTCCACCCTAGAGCGGCCAAGGGGCCCCAGTAGCAAACCCTTTCCAAACGCTCCCCCCTAGAGCGGGGCCCAAGGGCAAAGATCAAGCCGTTTTTTAAACGCTCCAAACCCCAGAGCGGGCCCAAAGGGCACGTTTGCAAGGGCCCTTTCTTCATCGCTTACCCTAGACGGTTTAAAGGTCACAGTGGAAAACCCTTTTTTTCAACGCTCCACCCCTCTATTTTAGAGCGGTCAAAGGGTTTCAGCGTGAGGGGTTAAGGGGGGGGGCCTTTTTTTTTTCTTCTTTTTCGCTTTGCGTCCCCACGCTTCTCACCCGCGGCCCAAAGTCCCTTTCTTCTACGCCCTGTTACAAACTTTTTTGGCTGCCTTTTTTTACTTTTTTACAAATTTTCTTTTTTTAATTTAATCAGGCTTTTGTTAAAGCACTTGGGGGCTGCTTTGAACTTGCAACAAAAGAGCCCCAAAGCATTAAAAAAACCCGCACTGTCTTGCCCCAAGTGGTGTTTTCACATGTCAAATAAAAACTTGTTAAAAACCACACACACTCCCACCCCCAAGTCACCCCAAGTTCTTAAATTTAAATTTTTTTAAATTTAAATCACCCCAAGTTTTTTAATTAAGTTTTTTAAATTTAAATTTCTTAAAATTCCTTTAAAGTTTTTTGATTTTAATTTTTATTAAGTTTTGATTAAGTTCCTCAAGGGGTAAAACTAAAATTTATCCTCTAGTACAACCAAGGTTTTTTTTTCAAGTTTTATTATAATTATCAAAAGAATACAATCTATGTTTTTATTTTAAATAGTTGATGTCTAATTTTAGTACACACCCGCCTCAAAAAAAGCGTCATCGTTGAGGAGGGCTTGCTCAGGGTTCCTGCATTTGATTTTAATGAAATTTTTTTCATCCGGGAAGAAACCCCATTGATTTCAATTTCTGGTCTATGGAAAAAGTCTTTTATAGATTTCCCTGTCCTTTTTTTTAAAGGGCACCATCATTTTTTTAATACGCCATAAAAACTATTTTTATTAAAAAATTTTAAAAATTTAAATTCTTAAAATATTATTCCATTTTTTAAAAGGGGTCAAAAGGGTGCTTTTTTTATTGGCGGTGCTTTGGGGTGCTGGTTTTTTTTTGTATTTAGGTTCAGATTTTTTTTATTGCTTTTTGTTTTTTTTGGATTGGTTATATATTTTATAACCCTATTTAAACCCCCCCCAACAGCAGCAATGGCGCCAAAAAAGGGGGAAAAGTTTTAAATTCAAAATTCCATGAAGACTTTGGTTTCCCTTGGATCACATGGGTTTTTTTAGCTGGCATTGAAACAAATTTTTCTGGCGTTGGCGGTGTTATGTTTTCATGTGAGTCATATTCTGTAACATTAATTTTTTTTTTCTGTTTCCCCCTTGTAATTTTTTTTCCCGTTCAACACGCCCAGGATTTTTTTTTTGGGCTCCAAACCTGAATTTAGCGTTTTCTGCGGGTTTTTTGGGTTGGTTACTTTCCCAAACCCGATTCGTGTTTTTGATTTGTGATTTTCCCGCTTTGTTCATTTTTAAGGGGAAAAAAAATCTTTATGATTAAAATTATTTAAACCCTGGGGTTTAAAGGCGATAACAATGTTCCCAAAACTGTAGTAAAAGAATCCCCAAAACCCAAAAGGGCTCTAATGACTTTTTTTAAAACTGGATCTTGCGTTAAATCCTAAGATCTTTTTCAAAAACAATGGGGCAAATCTAATTTACTAGTTTTTTGTGTACAAATAAGAAACCCTTTTGGGCCCCAAAGCTTTTCACCATTCTAGACCCCAGCTGCCTTCATACCTTTTTATGAAAACTTAAAAAAGTTTTTGCGGCGTCATCTGTTGAATCTGTTCAATGCTGAATTTTTGTTTTCCCAGGAACTGTTTTGGGTTTTTTCCCCCCGCTGCCAAAGAAAAACAACCTTCCTTTTGGGGCATAACAGCTTGGCCCCCAACTTGGGCATTTTAAAAGTTCAGGGGAAAGGTTTTTGGCCGCCCTTTTAGCTGCCCGGAGATCAACACTGTTCTGGTTTTTTTTAAAAATTTTTAATTATTTTTTTTTATAAAAAAAGAGCCCCCAAAAAAAATGTTACCAACCTTGTAAAACCATTCGCTGTTTTTGGAGGATAAAATGGGAGGTATCAATGCTTGTAAAAGCCTGTAAAGAAATTAAACCCGCAGATCTTGGCAAACTAGGGCTTTGAGGATTAGCCCAAAAACTGATTTTAATTTTGCAGCTTCGTTTGCTACGAAAGATTTTTTTAGTTAAGCAAGGGAAAAATTCCAGACAATATAAAAATGTAAAAAAAATACCTTTATAAAAAAAGGGTTTTACTGCAATAATGATAGGGGGCGCTGTGGTGAATTCGCTTTCTTTTAGCGGGGAAATTTAAATTTTGCATTTTTGTAAACTGCGGGGGGCGGCGAGAGAAAAAGACATAACAAAGCTATGGACAACTAGCAGCTGCACAAGGCCCCCTATGAAAAGCAGAGCCCTTTAGCAGTTAGATTTTAAATTTAAAGACACACTTTAAAAAACAGGGGCCCTGCAGCTTACACATTTAAAAAAAAGTTGATCAAGCAATTTAAAAAAATAATTTCTTGAAAAGGCAAAACCCAAACCCCCCAGAAAAAAATTGCCCCCACCAAAATTTTAGTGACTTTTATAACCATAGGAAAAAAAAAAGATGCAAAAAAAATCGGGGTTTTTGTCGTTGGTTGACCGTTTTGTATTTTGGGGCACCAAAAATTGGCTGGGTAAAAAATGAACAAAATCTAAATTTTTCCCAAAAGGGTATTGGGAAAAGGAAAAAACAGAATTAAAAAACAAGCCCCGAAACTGGAAATAAATGAAAAAACAAACAAAAAAAGGTTATCTAAAAAGCGATTTGGCCCCAAATTTTTTTTTCCCGCACCAAAACAATACGAGACCGCACTTTGTGAAAACCCAAATACCAAAAGACCCCCCTCAAATGGATCTTCTTTATTTTCCCCTGATAGGGTTAGACAAAAAGATTTTTAAATACGCACTTACAGTCTTACATTTGCTTCAAAAATATAAAGAGGGTGAACCTTTTAAAACAAAAGAGTGTTTTGCGTTGCTGTTGCTTTTCAAATTTTATATACCAACGAGGGGCCCCTTTTAAATTATCCTCGCAGGGTTCAAATCATGAAAGGGAAAAAATTTTTAAAGGGGGAATGAATCAATTATTGTTTTAAAAAATAGAGTTACCCTTAAAAGGCAAATTTCCGGGGGTTACAGAAACGGCTTTAGGGTTTAAAACTTTAAAAAAACAGTTAGCTGAAAGACTTTTTTTTCCTACCAGTTTATAAGACTGTTGACAATTCTCGCAAAAACAGAAAAGGGTTTTGAAAACTGCCCTCGTTTTGCGGCCCAATTTAAAAAAAAGAAAAATTTAAAGGGCTAAAAAACCCGGAAAAAGCTTTTTAAAAAAAAAACAATAAATGTTGTTTTGGGGAGATCCCATCCGGCCCAAAATATTACCCTTTTGGGTTGAAAGTAAGGTACCCTTTTTTTTACCGGGGGGGCAAAGGGGCACTCGCATCAGGGCAACCGATCCAATTTGGAGTATTGATCCTTAAGAAAAAAAAAGAATTTTAAAAAAGAATCCGCCCGTGTATTAAATTTTTCCGGGGAAAAGACACAACAAAAAAAACCAGTCCTCAAAGTTTTTTTTGTGAAAAAAAGAAATGCAGTAATTTCCCCCAGGGCAAAAGTTCCGCTTTAAATTTAAATTTTCTAAACCAAAAAATTTTGGGTTTTAAAAAGGAAGGCCAGAAGGAAGCGCAGAACGAAACAAGAATTTGGGAAAGGAAGAAAACCCCCAAAAGATACGGGAAACATTTTAGGCGTGTTTTTGCTATTAAGGGAAAATTTTCGAGGGATTAATCAATGCATGTAATCATCCAGATCACCACAAAATCAAACCCCCCAAAATTTGGGAAAAAAAATATCTTGAAAAAATAAAAAAAATTTGAACCGTCAACAACTGGGAAAAAAAATTTAAAAAGAAAATTGGGTAAGCTATGATTGATCTTATAAAAAAAAAGTTGATGAAAAATATAAAAACCCCCCGTTTATGCGGTCCCCCAGTTTCCTGATTCATAAAGAATACTCCGGGGGTTTAAAAAACACCCGTTTTTGTTTTTGGTTCATCAAAAGACTTTTTTGTTACAACATTTGTTGATTCCCTGTAGATTTTGATCGCAGTTTTTCGTTGTCATGATGAAAAAATCTTATTTCCAAACAAAACTTCTTTTGGTTTTTTGTCAGGGGATTTGGTTTTACTGCACAACGCTGCGGGAATTAATTTTTCCCTTTTTCTTTCTTTGATTTTCTCCCGGCCGAAATTCTGTACATTTTTTAACCCCTTGCCCCACATTTTCTCCTTTATACCTTTCCAGATTAAATTTATCCCTTTATCTTTCCAAAAACCCTTTTGTTAGTAATTTTTAAAGCAAAGGCCAAACTTTAGGTTTTCAGATGTGTCTACCACCCCCCCATGCCCTTTAGCAAATTTTGGTTTTCCAAAGTCTTTTTAGAGTCCCTCAGTAGGGATATCTTTTAACAAAACTATTGTATCTGTGTTTAAAATACTCTGGACTCAGGATACGAGGGCTTAAAGTAGTCATAAAGAAACTCTAACATCAAAAGCTTTGGGTAATTCTAAAACAGAAACCCCCAAAAAATTCAGGGTTTTTCTAAATTTTTACTTTTTTTTTTTCCTCTTTTTGCCCAAAAAGGTTTTAAACAAGGGAAAACTTCTAAAGTCCCGATAAAATTTGGTTTTGAAAATTTGCTTAATTTTTCGTTCTTTTTTGGGGACCAAACTGACACTTTAAAGCTTTTGCGGATTCTCCCAAAATCCCTTTTCCAAAAAGCTGTTGTTCATCAACTTGAAAAAGCTTTTTTTTGAAGTCTGTGGATTTAGTTCTGAGGTCAAATGTTCTTCTTTATGTATGGTTTCATGAATGTTTTTTGATCAAAAAACCCAAATTTTGCGATGAACTGTTTTCAACTTCAAAACCCTGTCTTTAAAAAAAATTTTAAAGTCCCGTAATGAAAAAGACATAAATTTTTTTTTCCCCGAAGATTAGGGACAAGTTTAGGGGGCTCTCTTGGGTTCATCTTTAGGCTTTCTGCCCGCTAATGGGTTGTCAAATTTTGCAGGTCATGGAGTTCATTGGGGGGGATTTTCTAAGTCAATTTTTAAATGAAACCCCGCTTTTTTATCAGGGGTTTTAAAATGCCCCAAACCCCTTTAATTTCCTTTTTTTTTTATTATTTGGATCGCCCCCTGTGTACATTTTAAATTGCGTAATGGAAAAAGGGTTTGGGGGTAGCCCATCCATTAACCCATTGTTTTTCATTAAAAATTTAGATAGTTAGACCTTTTTTTTCGGGCATAGTCGTCCAAGTATTTTGTTGTTTGCTTTTTCGTAATGATGGGGATGCCCAAATAATTCCCCCACGCAAACCCTTTTCAAACATCTGGGTTTATTGGTAAAAACCGACAAAAAATCAATTGTTTCTCCAGTAAATTTAAGGGAAAACGTCCCAGCTCATCCCGGGGGCAGAAATATAATGCGCAGGTCCCCCTGTAATGTTTTTATGCGGCTTTCTATAAATTTTTAAAAACTCCCCCAACAAACATACATCTGCCCTTTTAAAAAGGGGTCATGATAGTTTTCCCCTCGGTTTTTCAATTTAACTTTTTGCCCAAAACTTGACATGCTGGGAATCGGGGGTCGCTGATGTCCTTTCCTCTGAGACTAGAAAGAACGCGCCTTTTGGAGGAAGTGGATCTTTTTCAAACCTTTCCCCCCCAAATGTTCATTTAATCATAAGGGGGGAAAACCCCTTTTTTAACAAGCGTTGGGGGCAAAATATTCTTCCCTTACTGGGGAGGACTTTTAAAACATAGCTAGTGCCTCTATTTATCCCCAAAACCTTGTGCTGCTTTGAATTTATAAAAAGAAATTGGGTTTTTTAGATTAAAGCCATGTACTTTTCTGATGACGTGAATGCATGTCCCCTTAAAGGGGCTGGTTTGCTTGCATTAAAAAGGGAGAGTCGTAACCTCGAAGTTGGGGGAAAGAATAAAAGGCAGGTCCATGTCTTTTGGTTTTTAAAATTTTGGTTTTAAAATTGCATTTACTGTGCGCTGTCCTCTAAACTTTTTCCCCAAAGGTTTATCATGGTCTCTTACTTTTGGATTTTGGGTTCCCCCTGATGAGAGGGCCCAAAACCCCAAATCCCCAAAAAATGTGTGGCTGAAACCATACTGTTTTTTGGTCTTCAGGGGGTCATTTTGTTTTTGATAAATTTTAGATTTTTTTAGAACCCTCATTTCCCCACTTGCGCATGCGTTTTAAAAAATGTTTTTTGCAGACTGGTCCCTTTTATATAATTCTGGTTCTGAAAACGCCCCTCCGACCTAACAATAATGAAGGCAAATGAAAAATCTGTGATTACTCATTTTAAAACTGTTTTTCGAAGTTTTTGTGGGCCGGCCCCTTTATAAGGAACAAAAAGCGACTCGAAGTCTGGTAAAAATTCTATGGACTTTTTTTGCAGCCGTTTCCCCTTCTTAAAACTTTAACCTTTTGATCCGGGGGGGGCCCTATTTTTTTCTTAATTTTCAGTCCCACCAACTTTTACAATGGTTTTTTTAGGGTTCCCCTCGCGGGGCTTTTTTTTTTTTTAAAAAGGGGTGGGGATTTTTGTTAAAAAATTTTCTCAGAATTCTTGTTTGCCCTGATTTTTTTGAAGTATGCTGCAAAAAGTTACCATTGTGCGTATCAATGTGTAATGGGGCAGCCCTGCTGGCGAAAACATTAGGAGTAAGTCCACATGACTTTTGGCTGGTTCGCCTATTGTTGGACTGTTCTTGGACACTTTAATTGGCGCCAAATTTGTTTCCTCATCCCATGTGTAGATATTGACAGTTATTGGTTTGTTTTGTTCTTCAAACTGGTCAATTTGGTCTACACTAACAGGAAAGGATATTCCATTGAAGTTAAGATCTTTGGTGTATTGCCGATAGTTAGTCACTCTCTCTGCGTGTTCGCGGACATGATGCAGCCTTGCAAGAACGCACCACATGAAACATTTGTTGTCTGAATTTTTTATGTTTAAAACTGCTCTCTTTAAAACCAACTCCCGAGGTAGCGGAATGTAAGCCTTGCCTACAATCGGTGCATACTTAGCTGTTTTAATCTAATCTCTAAGACTTCGCCCTCTGACCAACCAGAGCCTCTCATTTTAGCTTCTTCAGCGGCAGCGTCAAACTGTGTAAGCAGTTCGTCTGCCCAACCGGGTGTTAAGTCATTAGAGGAAAGAATAGTCTGTTTTTTAGTCGAGACCCAGACTTCTAGATTTTCTTCATTTATTGTTACATAGTCGATTAAAACAGCTAACATTACTTTAACTGGCGGGTCTATTGTTAGTTTACTTGGAACTTGAGAAATAGCATGAACAACACTTGCCTGTACGTTTGTTGGGTCAATGACTTCTAAATCAATATCATTCAGTGCTCTTGATAAACGCTCTCTCTCGAGCATTCCTTCAAAAAATTCGTCTTGTCCTTCATATATCTTAGCCATGCTGTCTTTCTTTTCTAAGCCAACATATTTATTTAAATTAAAAAAAATACAACGGCTTAATCAGAATCAATATCGACAGTCTTTTTGCGCTTGGGAAATCATAAACTAAAGTATAAACACCTTTTGGCGTTGTTACTGTGAGCTGTTTAGAAAAAGAGTTTAATGTCTCGTTTACTTTTTTTAAGCATTCCTTTTTTATCTGCTCGGCGTCTGGCTGTTGAGAAAAACTTGTCCTCGCCTTTCTTTGAAGATCAAACTTTGTCTTTTGTAGTCATCAAATCGCTGTAAACGATTAAATTTTATCCCGGGTGTTTGATCAA
>JAFLJL010007343.1:0-10016 GCA_018398815.1 Conus ventricosus | reverse complement strand
TTTTTCCCTGATTTCTAAAAGGGGGGGTTTTTTAAAAAAAAAAAAAAGGAAAAAAAAAAAAGGGGGCCCCCTTTTTTTTGAGGGGGGGCGGGCCCCCAAAATTCAGGAGACGCGTTCGGCAAACCGGTGATGTAATTCTCCTTGAGGAGCCAACGCTAAAAAACTTCCCCCAGAATGGTAGTTTTCTTTTGGGTTTTAAATATTTTGTACTTACTCTTTTTACCCCCTACACTATCTATTTTTTGTTTTCGGGCAATTATTGTAAACTATAAAACTCAAAAAACAAAAACGAAAGGGGGTTTCTTGACCCAAACCGACATTGAAAACAACTGGGCCCTTTCCCCGGAAGGGGATTAACCCCCCGTGTCTAGTTCCCCAACCCCAAAACAATCGTGAAGTTTTTTCCCTTTGCCGCAATGTCTTTAAATTCAACTTTTAAACTCAACGATGCTTCATGTTTGCGGTGAATTTAAAACGTAGCAAAAAAACAAAAAAAAAAATTGGAGTCTGACACTCACAGGAGGGCAGTAATTTAAATCATGTCAGCAAATGTGTTCATTTAAAGGCAATCTTTTCCTTCCTTTTTTACTGTGATACAGTATCAAAATTGTTCCCTGTTTCAAAATTTTTGCATTCAGGTGGTGTTACAAAAAATGTGTATCCCCAAACAGGCCTGTCTTTAATAAAGCTTTTAAAAGACTGCTCACAACGTGAGGATGGATGTCACGTTTTATCCTTGATAGTGATTAAATTATTACAGACATTTTTTGCCAAGTCCAAAAAAAATGGGGAAATTGTTGCCTTGATACCCATATCTATGAACCAAAATCTTAAACCAAATAAAGTATGTTTATGGGGGGAAATCCACTGTTGAAATACACTTTTTGAATGTTTAAAAAAAAAATGGGGGCACAAAATATATGCACAAAAACACAGTGCAAGGGGACCATTTTAAAATTCCCTAAACAAACCACCAAAGAGTCAAATCGTTTATACATTCTTGCCCTCGGTGTCCACGGTAGTACTGTTCGCCTTGATTTCCCTGCACCCTGGGTCGACAGCCTCCAAGTGAGAGGGGTTTGGCCCACACAGCAATGCGGTGTTCTTTTGGGGTCACCCGGTTCGGGGCCGCCTTGGAATGCCCAGATGGTATTGACATCCCGACCCCTCATCTGGGGCCCTCCAGCCTTGGAGTCAAACTGGCGATATTTTTAGTGGCTTGCGGCCCACATTGGCCAGCACGTTAAAAAGACCCTGTGAAATCGTTGTCTTTTAACACAGGGGTCCCCCCAAAAACCTTTTGCGATTAAATCACCCCCAAAGGGTGGTTAATTTTGTCAAAACAAAAGGAAAAACGTTAACCTCTCCGGCTGTGCACTTCCCCGGTCGGGAAGGCAGTTTTTATGCAGGCGGCCCCCCTACCCCCTAGTTCGCGCTGTACCAGCGCTGCCTGTCAGCCGGCAGCAACAGCCCAGGCTGGTTTTCGCTTGCTGCGGGGCCCCGTTAAAAGGGGGTTGTCAGTTTGCAATTCGTTGTTGTCTTTGAAGAATTTATTTATACGCTCCTGAGGACGTATTGGCGAATTGCAGCAATTCTTTTAATACCAACTCGTTGGGTTTTATTTTCCGCAAGAAAAAAAACCGAAGAAAAGCCTGTATTGTTGCACAAGTTGTTAGGAAAAATTACAAAAAATGACAATTCAAAAATCGATCAAAAAAAACTACATCAGCGCTTAAAGGCAAGATTATTTTTCCCCCATTGATTTTTTTCACAAATTTTTTACATGCCTCTGCTTAGATACTTTAGCAAAAAAGTCGGTTTACTTAACGTTTAAAGCTTGTTTGTCCAAAGTGCGCAATGTAAGACAATGGCAGTTCATGCAGCTGAACTTTGGCAGCCACAGCAATGACATGCCAAAGTCTCAAGCTTTGCATGAACTAGTAAATGATTTTTTTTCCGAAACTTCTAACCCCGTATTTTTTGAATAAAATCAACAAAAAAAAAACGTCTTTTTGTTCTTTTCATCGCACACACACACACAACCCAAACACACCCCCACACCCCACACCCCAAAACACCACCCCACACCACACACACACACACAAAACCACAACACACACCACCACACACACAAACACACACACACACACACACACACACACACACACCACCACACACACACCACCCACCACCAACGCATTGGACTGGGTACAACATTTGGGGTTGAATATATGTGCAAACATCTGTGTGTGTGTGGGGGTGTGTGTGTTGGTGTGTGGGGGTGTGTGTGTGTGTGGGTGTGTGTGGTGTGTTGGGGGTGTTGGTGTGTGTGTGTGTGTGGGGGTGTGTGTGTATGTGTGGGTGTGTTTTGTGTGTGTGGTTGTGTGTGTGTTGTGTGTGTGTGTGTGTGTGTGTTTGTTGTGTGTGTGTTGTGGGTTTTGGGGTGTGTGTGTCTGTGTGTGTGTGTTTATGTGCATGCGTGGGTGCGCGCGTGCGTGTGTGTGTGTTGTGTGTGGTGTGTGAAATGCGAACGCTTCCCTTTTCAAGTATGGAGACGGTGTCGCATAGGAAATTTAATCATATGCAATGGATCTTCCAAACCAGCCGGCCCGACCTATAGAACACAGTGCTATGCCCCGGATAGCGGTAGGAGCCCTATGAAAAACATGTCCAACCAGCTCACACACGCGTCGTATCCCCCACTGTGTAAGACCCCCCATGTGAACCAGCTGCAAAGCGAGTTCGCTGGGGCGACCCTGGCCCTCGCGATAGAACAACACTGTCCCGATACCAGCTCAGTGTTGTGTGCAAGGAATGGCCTGTGCGGAAAAGAAGGAATGGAAGGGAAGGGTTGTTGTGTTGTTGGGGTGAGGGGGGGGGGGGGGGGGGGGGGGGGGGGGGGGTGAGAGAGCACCTGCCGAGGATTTTGTGTGAGAGGAGGGGAAAAAGGGATTTTTGGGTGGAGAGTAACTCGGGAAAAAAAGTACTTTATTTACTTGTCTTTAATTCATTTAAAGAAAAACTAAAATAAAACAGACTCTCTACTAGGAAGAAAAAATAACACATGAAAAAGGGAACCACACCGCACGCACGCACGCACGCACGCCGCACGCACACACAAACCCACCACACACACACCACCAACACCACACACACACACACACAAAACACCACCACACACCCCACACAACACACACAAACAAATTTACATAAATAAAAATGCAATACTCACTGTGTAGTTCTGCTCTTTCTCTCAGGAAACGTATCCTGGCGTTCCTTAGCCAAAAAACATGATTTGCCCGTAGCATGCCTTTTTACATGATGTGATGTTGCGTTCATTTTTTAACACTGATCATGGTCAGCAGTCAAAAAATGTGATTGCATGTAACAGCTTGGGGTACAAACCTTATATAGAACACAAAAAACATGAAAACACACACACCACACCCACCACACACCACACACACACACACCACACACACAACAAACCCAACACCACACACACCACACACAAAACACACACACACCACCCACACACAACACGAACACCATACAACACTGAACCACAGCACACCACACATGAAACAACCCCAACCCAAAGAGAGAGAGAGAAAAAGGGGGGGGAGGAAGAAGAGAGAGGAAGAGGAGAGAGAGGAAGAGGGGAGAGGAGGAGGGGAGAGAGAGGGGGAGGGGAGAGAGAGAAGGGGGAGAGAGAGAAAGAGCACGAATCAGAAGAGAAGAAAAGCTTGCACACGATAAAGCAAGTTGAAAAAACAGAACAAAAATTTTCTTTGGGCACACCACACCCCCCCCACCCCACACACACACACAACACCACCCACCCACACACCACACACCCACCCCACCCAACCACACACCCAATCCTTTTCTTCTCTCCCCTTCCCCTTTCTCTTCTCACCACACACACACACACACACACCACACACACACACACACACACACCACACACACACCATGAACACACACCCCACACCCCAACACAACAACACACACACCACACACACACCCACACACACACAAAAAATAAAGGGGGGAGAGAGAGAGAGAGGGTGAAAAAGGAGGGGGAGAGAGAAAAGGGAGAGAGAGAAGAGGGGGGAGGAGAGAGAGAGAAGAGAGAGGAGAGAGAGAGAGAGAGGGGAGAGAGAGGGGAGGGGAAGGGGAACAGAATCAAAAAACCGGGTTTTTGCGCGCGCACCACCACCACACTCCCCATTTGCTTCTCTCTCTCTCTCTTCTCTCTCTCTCTCTCTCCCCCTTCTCTTCTCTTCTCCTCTCTCTCTCCCCACCCCCACACACACCCCACACACACACACCCCACAAAACCACACAACACACACCCACACACACCCCCCAACACACAACACACAACACACACAACTCCCCAACCCCACACAGTCCAGAAAACAGACAGAAACAAACACCAAAACCACAAAACCCCCCACACACACACACCAAACACACACACACACACCACACAAAACCACAAACACACCACACACACAAAACACAAAACACACACACACACACCAAACAAAAACACACACCCCCACACACAACACACACACCAACCCCACCCACACACACACACGCACCCCACACGCACACCCCACTTGAAAATACTCACATATGGATTCCTTAAGTTGTCCAGGGGCCTTGAAAACCCTTTAAAAAAATGTCTTTGCCCCAATTGCCCCTGGCCCGGGGGTTAAAAAAAATTTGGCACAAAAATTGGGTCCACTGATCACTTTTTTAATTTGGCCCAATTTTTTTTGCCTTTTCTTTTTTTTACAAGGGTCAGCTTTGCTGCTTGGTCGCCAAATTTGTGAAGTTTTTTTTTAATGGTTCTTCCCTTTTAAAATAAGTTTTAAAATTTTTTGTGTTGTAAATAAAATTTTAAATTAACTTTTTGTCCCCCCAAAACTTTTTAATTTTTTGTTTTTTTATTTTTTTTTAATAAAAAATTTTTTTTAAATATGTTAAAACATGGGAGGGTGGGGGTTTGAGCGCCACCCCACACACAACACACACACACACACCACCCCACCACACACCACAACAAAACACACACACAAAACACACACACACCCCAACCACACCCACACACACACACACACACAAAACCAAAAAAAACACACTCACACAAAAATTGTATATACACTGTTGAGTGCATGTACAGTGAACAGGAGCATTATTACTGTTTTTTTTAAAAATTTTACACTGTTTCCCCGGGGGGCCAGTGGCATCGATTGTGGGAAAAAAAAGTAAAGGGGAAAAGGGAAATTTTCCAACGGCCAAACCCTAATGCTTTTCCCTAACCCAAACCCCTACCCCAAACCCTACCCCTAACCCAAACCCCTACCCCAACCCCAAACCCCTTTAACCCCTTTATCCCTAACCCTAACCCTAACCCAAACCCCTTCCCAAACCCAAAACCCAAACCCAAACCCTGCCTTTTTGCTTTTTGATTTTCTTTCCCGTTGATTTTTTTTTCCCGATAACCGTGGACCCAGCCCTTAAAAGAAGGGGGGAGACAATAGCCATTTGTTCTGACATCAGGGCACGCAATTTCTTGCTCTGTTTTTAGACCCCACCCTTCTCTTTACAAAGAAAGGGTAAGTTGTCGGTCAGGATGGTTATTTTTACCCATGGCCCCGTAAATTGGAACACAGTTTGTGCATACGTCACCAAAACGAACCAATGGAAAGAACTCCCCCCAGATGAGAATTTAACAAGACAGCATTGGGCGGAAAACGGAGGGAAAAAACGTGTGAGAAAAAGGGCCCCCAAAAAAAATTTTAATTTGTTGGCCGTTTCCCCGGTTGGCAAGGAAAAATACTCAAACCCGCCTGTTTTCGAATGTCGGAAACCCCTTTTACTCGACACACTGTGCTTTTTTCGACAACCCAAAAATCCCCAAATCACTTCCTGGGGAAAAAAACCCCCCTGGCATAAAAACGCAGTGCGATCAGTAGCTGGGAAAAGCGGGGTCGCGAGCCTCGCCCTTGAAAGGGGGGTTTAAAGCTTTCCCCAATTTACATCACACAGGGCTAAAATGTCGCCGTGAAAACTGAAATTTGGGGTACAATGCTACGTCGTCATACACATCAAAAAGGGTTTTTGTCTGATCCCCGAAAATTTTCCCGCCCCAAATTTCGGCGCAACAGAAGCCCCCCAAAACAACGCGGTTCGCCATTTTTTTTTTTAGCGGTAGGGTCTGTCCCACAAGTTGGTTGGGGGGTCAGCGTCTTTAAAAGATTGGGGCTCCGGGGCTTCAACAAAGGCGGCCGTTCGAGCAGGGTTTGGGGGCCCAGAAAAAAGGGGCGTTTTGGGACCCCTAAGGGGTGGGGTCAAGAAACCCTTTGGGCCCCGACGCTCACGACAACTGGCCCAGGGCCCCCTTTTCCTGACCAAGGGATCCCCCGGGTTCCCCTCCAAGGGGGTTTTCCAAGATTTGATTTGCCCCTTTCGGGCGCTGCCCAAATTTTGTGAATAGTTTGGGCCCAAAGGGGGTGGAAGTAGTTGCTGAACGGGCAAGGGGTTTTGCCCAGGGGGGAGGGGGGTTGACTCGTTCTATTCTGCCCCGGGTTTTTGATGGAACGGTGTGAAAAAATATGTTACCTTCAAGGGGGGCTTTCTTATTCACCCCCTTGGGGGTCCGTTTTAATTTTTGGGGAAAAATGCTTGGTTTGGGGTGATTGTTTGGGCCTGCGGGTAAATTTTACTTTTTTAAATGCAGCCCCAAATTGCATTTTTGTTCACATGAGGTATTGTTTTTAAAAAATCTCCCCCGCGAGGTGCTGGCCAGTAATGTGCCGTATTGTTTTCTGTTTTTATTTTGATTTTATATTGAAATGTATGCTCAAACCCCCCCCCCCCCCCCCCCCCCCCCCCCCCCCCCCCTGTTGGTTGTTTTCATTCAACACCTCCCTAAAGCTTAAATTTTTTGGATTTTTTTTTTTACTATGCAACTGTTGATTCTGTGGTGTGTGGTGTGGGTCTGTGTGTTTGTGTAAAATGTGTGTGGGTGTGTCTGGGGTGGTGTGTGTCTGTTGTTGTGTGGGGTGTGTTTTTTTCTTTTGAGTTTTGTGTCTGTGTGTTTGTGTGGTGTTTTTCTGTGAGTGTGGTCGGGGTTTTCTGTGTGAGTGTGTGTCGTGTGTCGGGGGAGTGGTGTCTGTGTGAGTGTGTGTGAGTGTGTTGGTTTTTGTTTTGTACCAAGACTTTGATCTGCCCTTTCTGTCGTGCAAGTTCGTGAAAAGTGTGGGCCAAGGTGGCTGGAAGTATGTTTCTGGCGGGGGAAGGGGTGCGCCCAGGAAAAAAGGGGATTTACTTGTTCAATTTCTGCCCGGGGTTTTGGTTTAGAACGGTGTTTAAAAAAAATAAAAAAAATTTTCCTTTTTTTTAAAAGGGCGTTTTTCTTCACCCCTTGAAAAGGGCCCCCCTTTATTTGTGTAAAACTGAACCTTGCGGGGCAGGGATGTGTATGCAAACAGTGATTTTGGGGGGGGGCCCGTGTGGTAAATTTGTTTTTGTTAAGAGTGATTATTTTTTTTCTCTTCTTACGGCAGTTTTTAACCCAAAATCCCTCCTTTTTTCTTTGGGGTCGCTTTTTTTGTCAATTCCCAAAAAAACTTTACAGGCAAAATATTGCATTTTTGTTACAGTGGGATTTTTTTTTAAATCTTCCCTTCAGGCTATTTCTGGCCAGTAATGTGCCGTATTGACTCTTGCGTTATATTATTATTTTTTTTTTTTGGAGATCCATATCTCCTGGCTCTCGGCATCAGGTTTTTACCTTTGGGTTGAACCAGCCATAGTACTCCATAGGAGTGCTGTCATCTTGTCCAGTTTTTTTTTTTTTGGTAGTATTCCTGTGACCAGTATCACGGTCGTGAATCCCGTATTCACTTAGAGGCAGAAGCCTGTTTCTTTTCTAAACTTTTAAGCCCTGACCAGGGTTCATATACGAGCCGTGCAGGGCTTACTATTCCAGCTCCTCAAGGAGTCCCTTTCACAAGTCTAGTTGGTGAGTACATAGCGTAATTAGTTCATATCTATTTTCTTTTATTATTTATTTATTTCCAAATCTATTTTAAAGAATTGGTTTTCTTCCCAGCTATTAGGCTACTTTAATTCTTTCATTATTTATTTTGTTGTGTTTGAGTATTATTTTCGTTTATCATTTTATTACCATTTCGCTTATACCAACTTTTAATTATTCATTTACTTCTAGGCCATTTTGTTTTTCATTTTACAGCAGTAGGGCGTGTTATCCGTGTTCCTTCCAAATATGTAGTGTTGCTGTGTTCTGTGTGTTGTTGCGTGCCTGTACCGCATTCCGGGTCATGTGTTTTGTGTGTTAGTGGTCGTCACTTGTTAATGCGTTTGTTCAGGACTTCGGTTTTTTTTTCTTTACCATTTTTGTTGTCATCCTTGTAAATGTTTAGAGCGCCCATAAGTTTATGTGGCGCTGTTAATGCTTCCGGCCTTGTTAACGGAAAAGAGTTGTCCCGAGGGAGATGATTCGGTTTTTTTTTTTAGCTCAAGAGAGCCAACCCCGGGGTGTTTGACATATACTGTTGTGAACGCTTATTGGGTATGTGTATGTAGACAAAGTGTCTGAACTGGGGAAATGTATTTAATACTATTGAGAACAAAAATTAGCAAGCGCTCTGCCAGTGCGTTCCGTGCCTGTCCTTGTTACTCTCTGTAATGGATGTCTGCTTACGGGTTTTTGCTTCGCACATGTTTATTGGGAAACCATCTTTTGTGTGTTTTCCGGGACTTCTTCTTCTACTTCGACTTCTACTAAGTCTTCTTCCTCTTGTTGGTTTTTTCCTCTTTCCCCACACCAGTGGCTGACTTACCTGTGTGCCGCTGCTGCTGCCGCCGACCTTGCATTTGTGGCGGTCTCGCCGCCTTTCCGGTTTCTGCTGTTGCTGCCACCGGTACCGCAGCTGCTGCTGCGACCACGGCTTGACCCCACTACCTCCATCTTCTACGCCCACATCATCCCTCCCCTTTCCTCTCCCAGGCTTCAGCCCTTCCTCTTCCTCGCCCCTCTCCGGGAACCCGCAAGGACTCCTCGCCCCGGGGTCGGAACGAGGACGCACCTGCTGCCGTGCACCATCTTTGGGAGAGAGGACCTTCAGCCGGACCCCTTCATTTTGTGTTGCGCCGGTGACCCCACTCTCTACCCCTACAGCTTCGTGGGTCGCTGGTGCCACTGCCCTACCCGCTACATTAGAGCCACACCAGATTACCTCCAAATTTTGGGTTTTGGGTTTTTTGGTGCATTGTGTGTCTTTTCATGGTCTTATCAAGAGCTCCAAACCTGGTGATGTGATGTTGCATAATAGCAGAGATAAAGCGAAAAAACACACTTGTGGCACAGAGCAAGATTACCTATGTGTTTGGAGCAACAGCGGAACACCTGGCTTTAACCAACTGTGCTGAGAAAGAGGATATGTTAAGGAAAGGAAGGGAGGGTAGGCTACCTCTGTACACTTGGCTGATACTCTTCCCTGCTGTGAAAGATACTGGCAGCAGGAGAGGAAAAACGTCTGCCTTCCTCATTACACTGATTTATGGTCTGCTCTGCCATGTGGGAAGGGAGAGACTAGGACGGTCAGATAAAGAGCGCGCTACACCAGGCTTACTACTGGAAGTCTGGTTTGCTCCAAATTATGAAGAGCCCTGCGAGGCAGTTTTCAAGCAAGGAATGACTATTTTTTGTAAATGTGTGTTTTTTATGTTTTCTGTTGAATACTATTTGATGCTGCTAACAGCACTTATACATTACAACTTGAACTTGAACCATTGTGAGTTATGTGACTATAGAAGTACTCGTGTGACTTCTGCCATTGTTTAAAAACTTCAAGTGGGCATTTCTCAAATCTGCCATTTTGGAGATGAACGGTGTGCCTCTGAAGTAGGTACCTGTTGCGTCAGGTGTGGCGGACAAACCTTGTGTGCCGGGGTAAGTACTGCGTGTCATG
>JAFLJL010007342.1:0-10176 GCA_018398815.1 Conus ventricosus | reverse complement strand
ATTTCCGAGGGTATCTTTTCTGTGTGTTGCGGTGATCTGTGAAGCAGTCGATCTCTCTTTCTTCTCTCTCTCTTCTCTCTCTCTCTCTCTCTCTCTCTACTCTCTCAGGAATGTAAATTCTTCGTTCACGACCACCCATTTATTCTGCCCGAAAAACCCCCATTTTAAATACAAATCCTTTCCATCACATATCAGTTTTGGCCAAATTAACCCCGTTTTTAAACAAAATTTAACCACCAAAACCCATCAAATATTGACGAAATCGCACATTGAACGGGGGTTTCGGCAGAAAATATGGGTGATCGTGAACAAAGTTTTTAAATTTCTCCCCGGGAAACATAAAAATTTAAACGCCCGGGGGGACTGAGCCCTTCTTGCTCTTCTAATATGCTTTTTTATTTAAAAGTCTATAAAAAATTAGAAAAAAAACAAGGGTTCCATTTGGTTAGTTATTTTTACATCCAATCCATTTTAGACCCTCAAATTTTTTTAAATTCACGTCCCCTCCAACCTGTAAAACTAAATGAAAAACCCCCCCTTAGTTGGCGGCAATGCTGAAACAGTAGAGGGGTATCCATTAAAAAAAATTAGTATCTGTTTTTAACTGCTGTAAAGAAAACAAACCGGGTACTGAGAAAATCAGATGGTCTACTGCCTACAAAATATAAAGACCGTTTTTTAAAGTCCATATGTGTTTTAATATGATATGTTTCACCTGTCATAAAGCCAAATTCGGAAAGGGCTTCTGGGAAAAAAACTTACCTTTTCTTCAAGTTCTGGAAAATGTATGTAATTAAAAGATTTGCCCTTTAAATTTTTTAAACAAAATGTTTAAATTGCTAAAATTCTCTTAAAGAACAAAGTTGTAGTAGATCAGGTTTTTTTTTAAAATTTTTTAAATAGATTGCCTTGCCCACCCTTAAATTCTACCAGTTATTTTTACTTTTCAGTTGTTAACCCTTTTTATTTTAAACCCAATTTCTCTAAGGGAAAATAAATCCCGCGTTATTTTCAATTGGGTATTTAAAGGGAAAACCACGCTCGTTTTGTTTTGGTTTATAGATGGCATTTTTTTTATAATTTTTAAAAAAAAAACTAATTTAAAAAAGGGTAGCTTTTAAATATATTGAAATGCTACTTACGATGTAGGAGCATTTCATCCCCCAAAATCTTTGGCTTCAGCAATTTAACCATTGCAGAGAGGGATATACGGCTTCCAATTTTAATTGAAAACCCGCTAACTAGATAAAAAATCCCCCAAATAATAATGCAGAGTGCAATCACTGGGCGTCCCCCCCATGGCTTTTTCCAGAATCAGTTAAATTTTGCCATTTTGGAAAACTACTGGGTGGGGTGTTTCTATGAACCATTTAAAACCCCCCTAATCTTTTAGAAAGGGTCAGTTTATAACTTTCCCTGTTTTTCCCATACAGACAAATTTCTAACTGAAACAAGTGCCATCCCAACGAAAAGCGTTAACCCATTTAAACCCCAAATGGACAAAAATGCATATGAAAGAATCGCAACGTTTAAATTGACCTTCAACGTTTTTAAACAAAAGTTAGACCGCAATCGGGTTTGGTACATTGTATTTTGGGGGGCCAAAAAGGAATATATTTGCTAGGCCGGCCACACCTCTTTTTAATCAAAACACAAGTTCGATTGGGGGCCTGAACAAAAAACCCAATGCCTGGACAAATTTATCTTAGATAAAAGTAAGGTTAAAAATGCAGGGTTTCAAAGGCTAATGACTCCATAAGGACATAGTTTTGGGTGTATTTGGGGCGCAAGCACAGACCAGTCTAGCATGTAGATCATCTTCGGGCTTTGATGCCAGAAAAAATTTCTAGCCAAATTTGAAAATGCTATTAATCGCTGTTGTTTGCCGCCGCATACAAAGGTTCAAGACGTTCTTGCACTGCTAGGTCAAGGGTTTGTTTTGTGGTATGGATTATAATGCTACCCCCTTTACTTAGACTAAGATTGGTTGATAAGAATTATAATAACGAAATCCTCATAGGGAGACGACAAGATTAGGGCACAATAAATGCTTAAAACAAGGCCCCGCTCCATCCATTTTAAGAAAAGTCCCTCCCCGAAAGAAAGCGATCCGTTTAAGGCCCCACAGCCAGAAAGCAGCTCAGAAAGCACTCCCCCTGTTGATCTGCCTCACCTGACGTCACCTAGCGAAAAGACAGCCTCATTGTATTTTTTTAAATTTTATGGTTGGGCCCTACTTATTTCACAAAAATTACCCGCAGCTAGCACTCCAAAAGTCCACAGATGGTCAGCCATATAACCCGCAACTTTGCCCTTTGTAGACAAAACCCAAAATAACAACATGCCAATTTTTGCCGGAGAGATCAAGCGCTTTGCGGATAACTTCTTTTAATAAGTTTGTAGATGAGTAATTGTTTTTTAACCAACTTTTACCCGGTGAGGTGTTGGAGGCTTCTGGCCTGTTTGGGCCCCATGTTAAAAGCAAAACGGTGTAGAGATACAACCCAAAAAGCCCTTTTTATCTAAATACTGAATCCCCTCTTTTAAAAAAGAATCCTTATTCTTTCTGCCAGGTAGTGTTTTTTATGAAATATTCTCTTTTTTGTTTCTTTGAAACTGGTTGTTTGAGATTCTAGATTTCCTCGAGAATAGAAATCAGCTTAACTGCCCCTTTCCCTTTCGCCCTTTAACCCCGTTTTTCTGCTGTATTTAGCCTTTTCTTCTTGCCTAAATTGTTATCGTCTGCATCAGCCCGTTTTTTTTTTTTTCTTTTTTCTCTCTAGTTATAAGTTTTGCTGTGCTGGCATTAGTTCTTCTCTTATTGTGTAAAAGCAGCATTAAGACCCCAAGAGGTCACGCTTAGGCAATGGAGGATCATTGTGTCTGATTGACCTGCATCATGCTGGAACGCCTAGTACACTCACGTAGTGCGTTCTGAGGCGATCAGTGTGCGAAAACTGTCCCCCTCCCCACATCTGTGCCTCCCACCATACCAAACCCCCCCCCCCCCCATCCCACCAACACAAACACACCACCACCCCAGACCTAAGAACCGCTCTCACTACCCCCCACCCCCCCCCGTGCCACCAACCCCCCACGCCGTATGCGTGGCCCGTGTCTAATTCCACGATTAATAGCAGATCGCCGCCTCCCCCCCCCCCCCCCCCCCTCCCCCTCGTGCAGCCGTGCTTTGTGCATATGTGTATTGCAGTGTGTGTGCGAAGAGTGGCTGTTGTAAGATTTTGGGTTAGGGTTTAGGTGGAAGAGTAGGCTAGGTAAGGGGGCTAGGGGGCTGCGGGGAAATAAGATAAACAATATTCTTGATTCAAACTATTGACTTTGTTGAAGGGATGTAGCCGGCCAGAGGTTGGTTCCATTCCCGATTGGTTATCCCTTTTGTTACTTTGGTTTTAATCAGAGAAGGCGGCGGGCAGGATAGCGGGCTGTTGTGCGTGTTTGTCACTGCGTTTGTGAGTTGTTGTGGGGGTAAACTTGTTCGTGTTATTGCCACGAGCAACAGCAGTCCGTTACGTTGGTCCCGGCCCCACGTGTCAGCTCTGCGGAGGGTTTCCGCTGCTCGGAACCAATCGCTAGTTTTGTGTTGTGGTAGAGTTCCGCTTGATTCCGACCAGGTCCGGATGCGTTGGGTAGCTTCAACTTCGGTCCTGGGTGTTCGTCGGAGTGGACGCCACGCCTTGTAGTTTGCGGCGGCAGCGCCGTTAGTCGAGTGAGTGACTTCGGACGTCATAGTCTGTGCCAGTCCTCGTCGGATTCTGGTGTGCCCTTGGCCTGTGCCGGAGTCTGTGTCGTCTCTGTTGGCAGCCACTGGTTTAGCCAGGGGTAGAAACTGTGTGGTTGATCGGTCTGTCCTGCTCCAGGTTGACGTCGATCGTATCGTCGTGGTGTTGTGGTTGTCGTGTCTTGTACTGTGCCGGGTTCCCGTGTCCTCGTCTCTGTTGGCAGCCACTTAATGCCAGTGCAGAACTGGTGTGGTTTGAACGTCTGTTTGTGCAGTGTGGGTGATTTGTTAGGATCCATGGTGGTGGTTGTTCATCATGTTGGCGAGTTGTACTTTAGTGGTCTTGTTATGTTTAGGTTGTCTTACAGGTTTGTTGCGTATACGTTGTTCTGGTTTGATGTCGTCTTGGTTCTGTGATTGAAACTTGTCAGCCGGTTTGTGTGACCTATTTCTGTATATTCTGTAAGTTGTGTACATAGTGGTTCTGAGTGCGATTGTTTCATGTGACAGTTTGGCTAGACGTGTGGGTTAGTTATAAATACCGTTGAATGGACGGTGATGTAGATATTGGTTTTTGTGATTAGTTCATGTTATTTCAGGGGGAGTCAGTACGGAAGTAATACGAGGTTGCATTTTTGTTGAGGATCAATTAGTATGAGTCAGGTGCAATGTGTCTGCGTGAATCATTAAGGATTGTGCTCTATTTTTCTGTTGTAAAATAGTAGTAGTTCGTTGAAATTGAGTTACGATTTCGAAGTTGACCTGCACAGCATTGGATCGGTTAACGTTGCAGTTAGGGGCCAAGGGCTAATTGGTAGTCGAGTGGTTCTATACCGGAGTCACGGTCGCGTGGGCTATGTCAACTTAAATTGGTGTATTCTAACTTTCGTTACGAGTCATGGTTCTTGACGCGCACTGTGTCGTGCGCGAGCAGACTGTATTGGTGATGTTATGCATGTGGAACAGGACAGTGAGTCCATATGGTTAGAAGTTTTGTGTTAAGTAATGACAGTCGTTCACACATGCAGGGATGTATGGTGTTTGGTGACAGAATTAGGGTTGGAGGAAAGATTATTTTAGGTTGCAGGGGAGATGAGTCCATTATGGATTTTAGTAGTCCCGGGAAAGAAGAGGGCAAGGTAAAGTTCAAGGCGGGTAGTTCAGCAGTTGATGGATAAAACGGAGGAGGTTCGCAGCATGTAATATTGTATGATGTATGGTTGTGTTGGCAATAACAAGGATTACCACTGGGTTTTTCTGACCAATAGATGACATGAGAGTGGGGTGCTGGATGGAAACTTTGCTGAACCAAATATGTTTGACATAGGATTATAATTGGACAGTGCAAAGAGGAAGGGGAAGAGAATGTGAAGATTGTGGCTGCGAGCGATTCGTTTGTATGGAATTATGTTAGAACTGTGAACCGTTAGAAAGTGATACGGTTTTTTTTTTGTTCTTTTGTTTCAGAGATGTGTATTACTTTACTGATTACTGTGTGGAAACATTTCCTTGTGAGATTGCCCTAATTTTTCTTAGTTTTATTTAGTAGTTCCCAAGGGGACCCATGGAAGTACGTGTTGGCATTGCTTAGATTGCGTTTTTTCATTTTATTTCTCCGAGAATTATGTGTGTCATAATTTCAGATGTGTGAGCTATAATTTCATGAGTAAAAGCCGTGGATGGGGCTCAGGAAGAATATGTTTTGTTGCTGTTGGTAAGGGTTGGCAGGAAATGGATCTGATAAACCTACAAAGTAACGGAGTTTGGGGGGTGTCTCAGTCGAAATTTCATAGGGGTCCACTCTCATGCCCGATGGAGGTAGGCAAGGGAGATGGAGAGTTAAAGTTTGTACCATGTATCTTCTATGAGTCTTGATGACTCGGGGGAGTAGCAAATTTTACAGTCGTGGCTACAGTTGTGTTAGCAGGTAATCCTGTTCCGTCCTGAGGGTGGGGCCAGGACCCTCCGCAGTCTGCTGGCGCGTGCGGCAGAGGGTGTATGCGGCGGTTTTCCCGTGCCTGTGTTTCCCGGGAGAGGGGAGACCAACCGGGCCGTCTAGCCCTTCTGTGAGGCAGTTCTCTCCTTGCTTGCCGGGGGTTCTTTCCTGGGAGTTCTCCAGCCACATGTTGCCTTCACCCTGTCGGCGTTCCTGTGATGAGGGCGCTGCACCAGGTTCCATCCCTCCCCCTAGGGTCCTGGCGGGGCCTTCAGAGGGAGGGAGGTGTCCCTTCGAGCACCGGAATCGTCGAGAGGGCGTTGGCGTGTGGGTGCGCCGGGTGTCGTGCCCAGCGCAGGGGTGGAAGTCAGACCGTGTGGAGTCACGGTCGGCGCCGGGGTGTAGAAGTATTCGGGCGTGTGTCAGCCTGAGTGTGGCACGGACAGCGCTGAGGGGAGCGGAAAAAGTCATCGTGGAGGAGTCAGCCTGCGAGGGTCACGGACAGCGCCGGAGTGCAGAGTCTTCCAGGGTGGAGGTGTCAGCCCGTGGGGGCCACGCACAGCGCCGAGGACTTGGAGCTCTCCGGGCCAGGATGGTTGTCCAATAGGTGGCCGGTAGCGAGGGGATTTCGTGTTAGGAGTAGGGTAAGGGGTGTAGCTCAATGCTCTTTTGGGACGTAGTGGCCGCCACAGTGTTGGTAATTGTTGTTGCCTCCCTTAGGGACGCAGTGCAACAGTGCCCCGCGTCATAGTAGTCCCGGGTCAAAAGAGAAGGGTGGGTACGGGGAGTGGTGTGTGGGTGGTAGCAGATTAAGTTTAGTGTCCCTTGGGTTTATTCTTGTCCCCTATTAGTTAGCCACCACGTGGTGCGGGCTATCTCTGCGTCCCTAGGTCCGCAGTGATTTACCGCAACTGGTGTTTCTAGTATAGGTTAGGGTTCTCAGGGTCGTTCAGTTAGGGCAGGGTTGCGGTCAGTGAGAATGGGGATAACGGTGTGTGGTTGTAGACTGGTCGTAAGTGGTGGCGCCATAAGTGTGTGTGTGAAATAAAGAAGTGCGCATGATTGTTTTAAAGCTGAGTTTTTGTGCTGATTGTCTTTGCTCTAGTGTTGTAATAGGTGTGGGGAAAAGGCTGTGGTAAGGGGCGTCTCCGGCTTTAGCGACCGTGGACAATCATAATTGTTTCTAATGTTTTTCTGACTGTTCTCCTCACTTATCTGTTTCAAAGTTCTGCTATTAGTTCATCTGCTGGTTGATTTAAATCTTGAAGAGGTCATGTTTTGTATTTCAGATTGTGTTGGCAGCCCCCGCCTTCCAAGTTCTGTAAATTGATACGGCTTTGGCTCTCTAAGCTCTAAAAGGTTTAAATTGTTCTGCTTAGCATTAGGGATTTTCGCCTTATTGTGTTAGTTTTAAAATACTTGTTTGGGTTTTGCGTTGAAGTAACCTTCGCGCGCTCTCCTGCACCAGGTTTTTATATACAAATGGCCCGAAGCCATATTCCCAAAATCGTTAGGATCAAGCAAGCTGGCTGCTCTTCGTCATAACTTCTTAGAATGATGAATTCTTTCTCGCAATGTTCTTGAGTTGTCTAGGGAGTAAAGAACTGCTCCTTCCTATTCTCAAGCTCTCTTGCAATGAAGGGCCTATTTCTGTTTCATCTTCTTCTGCAACAGGATCAATCGGGTCAATATCTTCATCCCATATGTTTTATTTATATTCTTTTTTGTTTTATAAAAATTGAACTCATACGGTTGTGGGACTCGCTCCATACAGAAAAGAGAAGAACCCCACGGCGTTAAAAGGCGTACGTAAGTTATAGGCCGACTGTATTTGTGTACATTCTCCTTCAACAGTTCGCCAGGACAAACTTTTATTAGTAAAGTTCCCTGATCTTGGCGCTGATGATGTTATAATGCAGGCACTGCTAAACTTTCATTCAAATTCAATATTAATCGGCAGATCCTAATGCTACTGTTGTTGTAATTTAGGCAGGCTATCGTTAACATTTAGTAATTAAACTGGGAGGGCCAGAGAAGTCTTTGTACTAGGCGAGGCAGACATTTTTGCCCTCTATTCTGATCTATGGCTGCCTCAAAAAAGAAAAGGTAAGAGAAAGTTTATAGGAATAAAAAGCCCAAACGGTCTCAAGCACAGGTGTTTCTTTACAAGCGGGAGGATGCAAAGGATGATGTTAAAGATGAGGCATTGTAGCAGAAGCAATTTGGCAAACAGATTCTGTATCCCTTTAGATTTGGAACTGTAATTGAGCATATGCCATATTATCTGGTGCGCCTAAAAGAAAAACTTACTTATCATCTAACATTTAATCCCTTAGCGGGTTTCTGTCGTTTCTGTCTGAAGATCCTTTAGCTAAATAAACAGTTAGTGACTTCTCTCTTGAGTTTGTTGTTGTTACTAACCCTGGATCTGGCTAGAACAATTCTTAACCCAGTATAAAAGGTAACACGGGATTTATTATGAAAACGTTATACACGCCACTACAGAAAATAGAAACCAGAGGGACACTCTCTGGACTTACATCTAAATCTGTCTTTGAAGTTCTTTCGAAAGCGATATTTTGTTCTTGTGTATTGAAGAAACAACTCCTTTCAGAGAGAATCACGAAGTATTTTTATAATCCAAAACTGAGGAGGTCGACTGTGCAATAAATGGTAGTTGGATCAGTTGTTTCGGTGCGCGGGATTTTACCGCACAATCACTTTGTGAAATAGGAAAGTTGTTCGCTGAGGTAGGCTAAGGATCCTGCTGTTGTTCGTGTATGCAAAAACTTCGCCTTTTTGATGTTAGTCTCGAAGACTATTTAAGATCCAATTATGGGACTGTGGATGTGTATTTTAGATCCACATTTGACTAACAGATTGTTTGGTAAGTGGAGAAGGATAGGGCAACTAGATGGTATAAAAATAAATATTCACAAGAAAGCAGATCGGCACTAAGCCCCAATAAATTGCACATTTTTAGGTTTTGTGTTGCTCAGTTAAACATTGAAGGGAAACAGGCTAAAAGACGCGGTTTTAAAATGTAGAAGAAATATTCTAATAAATCAGATGGATAGATTAAAGTTTCTTCCTAAGATCCGCACTGTTCTCTATCTGCGGGATTACTGGGTGTGGGGGGAAAACTGTCTTCGTACTTGATTTGTTACACACCCAATATATTAGGTTTCATTACGAGCACAGTTGTTATATTTCTGCACAACCATTATAGCACAACAAGTCTTTATAAAGAAAAGGAAGTTTATTTGGACAGACGAGAATATATTTTTAGTTGATCCTAGCGACAACTGGGCGACTGTTTAGAACATTACTATAGCTATTTGAGGGAACTGAAACACTGTTTATTATTGAGACTGTTCAGCTGAACAGACATTGTTAAAAAAAGAAAAGCCTGTCAAAGCTAGCCTTAGTGGCGAAAGCCTTGTTCTGTGTGGTTTTACTCAAAAATACAATGCGGGTCTTAAAAGACTTTAGATCGCAGTTAAAATCGGTTGTAGTATTTTACACTAAGGACAAAGTAGTTTTGAAGAATGTTTAAATGAAAATTATATAATAAGGGACAAAGATGAGCTAAAAAAAATAAAAGAGCAGTTAGAAAAATCTAAGCACGCTAAACTATGCTTGCGGACTGAACCCCCAGTTCAATACGTTTGTTTAATTTGTTTTTTGAATAAATTGTTTATTATAATTTTAATTTTAAAAAGAATGTCTCGGGGCCAGAATCAAAGGCAGCTAGCTCCTAAATGCCTTTCAGTAGAGCTAAAAGACCCAGCGACACAACCGAGTTTTATCTATGGAGTGCCCGGGAAAAGTTTTGGATTTGAGTACACAGGAGGGGGTTACAAACGAACAGAAATTGAAGACAAAAAAACAGCAAAATCCTCCCTAGAAGAGATAAGAAATTTTGGGCAAACGATTTGGCAAACCCTGAATACAAATTCATAAAAGAGAGAATGCTTGGGCGTTGCTTCCTGAAATTGCTTGGAATTTAAAGTTTTAACTACAAAGCCCCAAAGTATTCTTTGATAAGAACAACAATTTTAGAAAAGGGTTTGAATGCAAAGGGCCCTTTTTGTTAGCCTGTTCCAGGAACACAACAGAAAAAAACAGATTGAAATAACTGGCAGGGTTCTGAATATATGCTACAGAGAAGGAACGTCCTTAGCTGAAGTGGGGGGTGACAACCGTCGGCTTAGAATTTACCCCAACGCTACAGTCACTACCTAGCAAATGACATGATTTTTCGCTTATTTATTACCCGAGGGAGGGGCGATTTCTAGTTTGCCAGAACCCTACGTTAATCAGAGGTATACAAATAAAGGCTGAAAACTTGGATGCCCCTCTTTAAACTCGTTATTGCAATTATAAAAACGGGAGAAATAAACACCCTTATCATCTGACAAGGTTACTGTGAGGTTGAACAAACCAAACTAACAGATTACTTTTTCGTTTTCTTTATTCTCAACTGTTACAAGCTCCAGAA
>JAFLJL010007339.1:25935-46196 GCA_018398815.1 Conus ventricosus | reverse complement strand
TCTGTATTACACCTGCACAACGGTACGCCACGATCACAGTGCACACATCACACACACAACACACACACACACACACACACACACACACACACACACACACACACACACACACACACACGCACGCACACACTCACTCACTCGTTCACAAACACTCTCTCTCTTTTCACACACCACACACACACACACACACACACACACACACACACACACACCTTCACTGACACGTACACACTATTATACAGTGCCCCACGCCTCATCCTTCCATCCCCATCTTATACACAAGCTCGAACGGAGGGAGGGGATGGAGGCAAAATGAAAAGTGGGTAAAAACAAAAGACAAATGATGAAGCTTCTCCCAAGGGGACATTTTGTGGTGGTAAACGAAGACGAACGACAACGTCGTTACTGAGATTTTCCTCATGTTGTCGATGTTGTTCCCAGACCACAATTTGCTCGAGATTATTATTAGTGGAAGGAAGGGGTATTTCTATACATAGTATCGTTTTTACCCTTTGATGGATATAGGACCTGCGTAGGTGAACCCAAGAGGCATGCTTTAGAAACCAAGTTTTCTTGGTTCTCTCTTTAGGTAACATCTGTAGGAAAGACTGAAATGCTGGAGAAGACATGACAAAGCGTCTTGAAGAGAAGACAGAACTGTTGATCTTCTTTCATTTAAATCGAGATGTACATGTCAGGTTCTCACTGTACTATTGAATGTGACAATAGTAAACATGGTAATAGATTGATTGATTGGTTGAGAGAGAGAGAGAGAGAGAGAGAGAGAGAGAGAGAGAGAGAGAGAGAAGAAAGAGAGAGAGAGAGAGAGAGAGAGAGAGAGAGAGAGAGGAGAGAAGAGAGAGAGAGAGAGAGAGAGAGAGAGGAAGCAAATAGATTAGTGGGCAGATATAAAAGTGCACAACCTGAAGATTGGCCATGTTGTTTAAAGCCGTTGGCACATACTACACTCTCAGCAGGAGAAAATGACCAGTGCTCGCCGTCATGGACACCAGGTCAAAGACCTAATAAAGATGAAGCCATTTTCAAAATAGACATCTGGGGATCCAGGGAAGAAGTCCCTGGAGGCCTATCATCTATGTAACCTCATCGCACTTTTGTGCTGCCAGTAGCATCCCTGAGGAATGGTTCCAGTATCCGTTTGTTTGTCTTTAGGATAAAGGATCGTCTCACATAACAACAACACTCACTGTAGAAAAGGGAAAGAAAAACAACACAATAGACAAACTTGCTTGTTACGGCTTTTCTGGCATTTTCGCTTCCAGCTTAGTATATAGAACAATCAGAAGCAAGAATGATACACGCATTCTACAAGAAGATATAAACGCTTTACAAGAGTGGGAAAGAACTTGGAAATGGAATTTCATCCCCAGAAGTGCCAAGTGTTGTGTATATGTAATAAACGCTCACCAACTAGATCAGAATATTCTATTCACAATACCATTCTTAAAGAAACCAATGCTGCAAAATATTTAGGCGTGATTATAGATACTAAGATAGTCGTCTCAAATGAAAAGAACATTACAATTTAGTATGTAAGAAAGCAAACAACATCTTAGCTCTCTTATACAGGAATATCAATGACTGCCCCCAAAAGGTTAAGGACGACTGCTAAAAAAACACTGGTTAGACCAGTACTGGAATATGGTTGCTCAGTCTGGGATCCTTACCATTTAAAGGACATTGATAACCTCAAAAAAATTCAGAAGAGAGCAGCATGGTTCGTAACAGAGAACCACATCAGAGAAAAGCGGAATACTAGGAAGAACATGAGGGAATTAGAATGGAAACCCTTAAAAGAGAGAAGAGCTTTTGTCAAACTTAATACCTTCTTCAAAGGCAGAGCTAAACTAATTGATATCCCAATGGAACAACTAGTATTGAATAAAAGTAGCACCTGGAGTGGCCGTCAATCTTATGCCATACCTGCATCAAATATTTACAGCCACTTACATTCATTTAATCCTAGTTCTGTATGGCTGTGGAACTCACTGCCGGGTGCTATCAATTCATTCTCATTTAAAAATCAAATTGATACGACAGTCTTGAGATCTGCATATTGACTGATTTTTCTATTTTAACTTCCCCAGATATTTTATGGTTACCTTGGCCTGAACCTGGCCATTGCTTTTAAATTTTTGAATATCGTGTGTGACCCCTTGTTGCCAAATTTTGCTCCAGGGGCCAACAGGCTGAGTCGCACTTTATTTTATTTTACTTTTTAACATGCGTGCTGGTGACCTCTTTTTTGAGTGAACCAGTCTTTCAGGAAGAAGAAGAGAAGAAGAAGTGTTCCATCGCGCAGGATCACAGGTCACATTCTCTTGGCCACAGAAAGAAGAAAAAATGAGACAAAGTCGGAATATGATTTTGGTGAACTTTTTGTTTCAGTAGTTAGCCAAGCTATCCAAACGCTCTCCCACCAGCCATACCTCAACCTTCTTGTTTTTTTTACGTTGTTCAGGTTGACGTTTTTGCCCATTAAAAAAAAGAAAGGAAAAATGTGTGGCTGTGAATGAGTTCGACAAGGTCATTGCTGAAAAAACTGGAGGAAAGTAGAGCCAGAAATTCTGCTACCCATGTTTGAAATATGTGTGTCAGTTCTTTGCATTTAATTTTAAATGAACTTGTGGTCAACTACAACACATTGACTGCCTTTGGAATTGACAGTTGTAATTTTTATGACATCTAGGACAGAATCCAATGATTCGTTTTTCAAACAACGGCAGTGCATTGTGGCTGGAAAAAGGAATATAATAGTCTACATTTTCTTTGGGTCATTGTGAAGAGACAGTGATAAGGCCAGAAGATTGGTGTGATTATGAGGAACTGTTCTATTAAAAGGCAATCTGTCTGTCTGGTAACGAAAATTTACTTTGCTTTGATCGCCTCAGATCGCTCAGGGCTCAGCGCAAGGAAGAAGGTGTTTTATTCGTTTATTTATCACCCGACGAAGACCTAAGAGGTCGAAACGCGTTGTGTTTTGTCTTGTGACTCGTTTTGTCCAAGTTCTCTGGGCGGTTCGCTAACATTTATTTAAGATTTGTTTAGATTTCCGCTGCAGTCGTCTCACTTTGCAACTAGATCTATTTAAAAAAACTAATTTTAAAAAATGGAACCTTTTAAATATAACGAAAGTGCCACTTACAATGTAGGAGCGTTTTATAACCCCAAATCTTTGGACTTCAGCAATTTAACCATTGCAATAGATGAATCATACGGCTTCCAAGTCGACTTGTAAACCCACTAATTAAATATTTAAATCCGCCAATAAATAGTGATAGAGTGCCATCAGCATGGTCATCCCGCCCTATGGCGTTTTACCAGAATCAGTTAAATTTTGCCATTTACTGCGCAACTACTGGCTGCGGTGTTTCATATGCAAACCATTTAAACCATCCCAATCTTTTAGTAAGGTCAGTATATAACTTTCATGTTTATTACCAGTACAGGCGAATACTAACTGAACTACAAGTGCCCCTCCCCAGCAACAACGCATTTAATCCATTTAAAAAGCCCAAATGGACAATAATGCATATGAAAGAATCTGCAACGAATTTAACATTAATCCTTCAACTGATTTTAGACAAAAGTTAGACCGCAATCATGGATTAGGCACATTGTATTTGTGGGGTGTAAAAAGAGAATATACTTATGACTACTGGCCCGGTCACACCTCTTTTCAACCAGACAAACAAGTTCGATTAGGGTCAATTGAACAAAAACACCCTAATGCTTGGGCAACATTTATCTTAGATAAAAGTAAAGGTCTAACAATGCCAGGAGTGCAAAGACTTAATGACTCCATACGGACATACGTTTGGTGTCTATTAGGAGCACAAGCACAGACCAAGTCTAGCATCGTGGATCAGTCTACAGGCTTTGATGCTAGAAAAACAATTCTAGCCAATTTAGAAGATGCTATTAACTCTGCTGTTGATTTGCCTGCCAGCATACAAAGGTATCAAGACGTTCTTGCACATGCTAGGTCAAAGGTTGACTTTGTTGTAGGCCATGGATTATACATGCTACCCTCTGACCTTAGACTGCAGATTGGCATGATACAGAATTATAACAATGAAATCCTTATAGCTGGAGACGACCAAAACTTAGGGCACAATCAAGGCTTAAACACAAGGCCCGCCCCATCCATTTTAAAGAAAGTACCCAGTCCTGAAGAAAGCGATCCAGTTATAAGCACCCCACAGCCAGAAAGCAGCCCAGAAAGCACTCCACCTGTTGATCTGCCTCACACTAACAGTCATACTAGCGAAAAGACAGCCCTTGTATTTTTAACTTTTACTGGATTAGCCATACTTTATTTCACTAAAAATTAATCCAGCACCTAGCACTCCTAACGTCCACAGATGGTCAGCCATATAACCAGCAACTTTGCCTATAGTAGACAAAACCCAACTAACAACACTGCCAATTATGCCAGGCAGAGCATCAAGCGCTTTGGCTGCTAACTTCTTTAATAAGTTTGCAAGATTATGCAATTGTTTTCTAATCCAACTTTTACCAGGCTGAGGCGTTGGAGGAGCTACTGGCCCTGTTGGCGCACTACCTGTTAAAGCATAAACGAGTGTAGAGATAGCAAACCCAACGGCTGTTAATATACTAACTATTGTAATCCCCTGTTCCCTGAACAGAGTCCTTATTCTTTCAGCTAGCGTAGTGTTTTCATAAAGTATTTTGTTTATAGTTTCTCTGATTCTGCTTGTTTGTGATGCTAGCTGCGCCCTGTTAGTAGACAGCGTTTCTAACCTAGCCGCCCTTTCTATCATTAAATCCTGTAATTTCTGCTGTATTCTAGCCTTTTCTTCTCGCCCTAAATTGTTATCGTCTGCATCAGCCAGTTTATTTTTTTCTTCTTCTATCTCTCTATCCAGCTCACCAAGTTTTGCTAAATTGTTTGTTAGTTCACCCCTTATTGTCCGTAGAGCATCATTAAGCCCCAGGATTTCACGCATAGGCAATGGGGAATCTTCAATTGTTTTTAATTGTGTCTCCTCATTAAAACTCGTTTCAATTTCTGCTATTAGTTCATCTGCTGTTCGATTTAATTCTTGAAGAGGTATGTTTTGTATTTCAGATTGTGTTAACTCTTGCCCTAAGTTCTGTAAAAGACTAACAGCCTCAGGCCTTAAATTGTCAATAAAGTTTAGTTGCCTTTGGTCAGCATTAGGGAGATCTCTAAGAATTGTGGCCCTGCTTAAAAAATGGGTTGGGTCTGGTTTTGCAGTAAGCTGCACACGCTTTCCTTTACTGGTTCTTACGTTAAAACCGTTATTTTGCCGTTATTTTTTATATATTGGTGGGTTTTAATGCAATTTTGTATATAGAAAGGGTATCACAACACAAATGGCACTTCCATGCAGTGTTTCAAAATCTGACCGTTAAAAACCGTTATTCTTGACATATTGTCCGATTTGGATGAAATTTGGTATGTAGACAGGCTTTAGCCCAGTGAGGACTAAAATACCAGTTTCAAAAGTGTATATTGGTTATATAACCGATAAACCGTTATTTTGCCGTTATTTTTTATATATTGGTGGATTTTAATGCAATTTTGTATATAGAAAGGTCATCACACACAAATGGCACTTCCATGCAGTGTTTCAAAATCGACCGTTAAAAACCGTTATTCTTGACATATTGTTCGATTTGGATGAAATTTGGTATGTACACAGGCTTTAGCGCAGTGAGGACTAAAATACCAGTTTCAAAAGTGTACATCGGTTAAATAACCGTTAAAACCGTTATTTCGCCTTTATTTCTTATCTCATAAAGCACTTGGCTGATTTATAAGCGGTTTGGAAAACTGGGAGTACGTTTATATGCTTCGCATCTTTATCTTTTAGACGGTAAAGAAGCTCCTTGGTGCATCCCATGTCATGTACCACTCACATTGCATTGAAAGATAATCTTAGTGTTGGGACTTGCATGATGTGAGACATAAACACATAAACTAAACACTTTACTGCAGACTCCATGAAAGCCTTGTTCAGAGATGTCCATGATTATTTTTATCTGTTGAAAAATCAGAAACCCTAAGTGCTCCTGGCTGCTCTCGCCCCATATGGCTATATAATGATTCAATTCTATCTAGCAATCGTATTTGGCTTAATCCTACTCCTTGGCCTGCTGCTGCTCCTTCAAGCTCTTCTTGCAATGAGGGGCCTAGTTCTTCATCTTCTTCTTCTTCACCAACAGGATTAATCGGGACAAAATCTTCATCCATATTTTTTATTTATATTCTTTTTTGTTTTATAAAAAATGAACTCATACGGTTGTGACCTCGATCCATACAGAAAAGAGAAGGAACCCCACGGCGTAAAAGGTATAAGGCAGACTGTAATTAGTGTAAATACTCCATCAACAGTTCAGCCTGAACAAACTTTAATAGTTATGTTCCCTGATCTTGGCGCTGATGATGTTATAATGCCAGGAACTGCTAAACTATCATTCAAAATAGATATTACATCGGCAGGTCCTAATGCTACTGTTGTTGATAATTTAGGCAGGGCTATCGTTAAACATATGGCAATCAAACTAGAGGGTAGAGAAGTCTTTGTACTAAACGAGGCAGACATTTTTGCCCTCTATTCTGATTTATGGCTGCCTAAAAAAGAAAGAAAGAGAAAGTTTATCAGGGAATACAAGGTCCAAACGGCTCAAGCACAGCTTAAAGCGGGGGATGCAAAGAATGATGTTAAGATGAGGCAGTAGCAGAAGCATTTGGTAACAGATTCTGCATCCCTCTAGATTTTGAGCTGTTAAGAGAACCCAGAAATTGCATGCATGCATGTATAACATGGGGGAAGGGAGGGAAAGTGGCGAGGGGGTGGGGGGGGGGGAGGACGGAAGATGGGTGATGGAGATGGGAAAGGGTGTGGTGTGTGTGTGTGTGTGGGGGGGGGGGGGGTGGAAAGGGGGGACTGGAGGCGGAGAAGAAGAATAATGGAGCGAACTCTGCGGCCCAGGCATTATCCGGGCACTCACACTGCCTCCGATAGCCAGGGCGGACAACTGTGATCAGGTTACGTGAAGGGGAGATCATCCCGATCCGTGTTATCAGCGGTAGTAGGGGTCGGGGAGTAGGGGTGGGGGTGGGGTGGGGGGGTGGGAGGAGGGAGGGGGGACAACCGAGAGAGGGAGAGGGAGTGAAAGAGGAGGAGGGAGAAAAAGGGGAAGGAGGGGAGAGGGGTAGCAGGGGAAGAGGTGTGGTCGGTTTGGTGCTGACACAATATTATCTCAGGTGACCCGCTTAAATGTAGGGAAGAATGATATTTTCAAAGGTCATTTTTTCTATTTTCATGATGAAGACACACACCCCAAACACACACAAACCAAAAAGGAATAATCAAAAAAGGGTTACAAAATTATTGTGAAAACATCTGTTTCCCCCCAAAAGGGCCGGGGTTTCAAAACCTTCGCCCTTCCCTCTGCTGAAAACCCGCTGTGGCCATTTAAATTCATTGTTCCTCTTTAAGGTTCCGAATTTTGGGGCTCCCAAAAAATTTCCGCTAAATTGGGAGCCCCTTTAACATATTATAGCCCCTTTTAAACAGTGGTAAATTTTTTGTTACGAGGGATTTCTCGAAAGTGGACATTTCCGAACGTATTAATCTCACCCCCCCCCGCCCCAAAACCCCCACCCCAAAGCCGTTAAGCAAAACTATTTTTCGGGGAAAAGGGTTTTTAAAAATTTGATCGGGGTATACATGCCAGAGAAAAACAAAGTTTTAAAAAAATTTTTTTCTTTAATTTTTTAAAAAAAACTAATCGGGACTGATTTACCCAAAAAGGGTTTCCCCAAGTTATTAAATTAGCTTTTACCCGGTGGCTTAGTTAAAATTCTTTTTCCCAGAACGTTTTAAAACAAATGAAAATGCGAGTACCTACTTCTGATTTTTTTTTTTTAACAATCATAAACCCTTCCCGTTGGGGGGGGATTGTGGGGAAAGAAAGTCCCCGGAAAAAAAAGTCAAGGGAGAGAAAGTAATAACTTAACCAAAACCCAAAACCAAACCCTAACCCAAAACCCAAACCCCTAACCTAAACCCAAACCTGCCCCTGACCCAAAACCCTAACCCAAACCCAAAAACCTGACCAAACCAAAACCCAAACCCCCCGTTGACTTTTTTTCCCCCGTTGACTTTTTTTCCCGTTCCCGGTTACCCCCAGGGGGGAGCCTTGCAGTATGGTCAGTAGGGAAAATTAGACAAAATGGGGGGTGGGAAGACGAATTGGGAGTAGACGAAAGGGGAAAGTAGACCAAAATTAATGGGATGTTCCCGTTCAAAAACATTTCGTCAGTTTGTCATTTGGCCCCCCCAGTTAAATACGTTTTTTTATTGTGATTGTTTATTATTGACTGCTTATAAAAATTTTTGTTTTTTTTAAATTTTTAAATTTTTATTAAAAAAAAGAATTTTCCGAGGGCCAGAATCAAAAAGCAGCGGGCTCCTAAATGCACTGCAGTATTTTAAGCTAAAAACCTAGCGCCCACAACTGAGTTTGTTCTAATGGAGTGCCGGGAAAATTTTTTATGGCCGCCCCCATCAGCATTTCCAGACCCCCCCCCCCTTTTTCTCTCTCTTCTCTCTCTCTCTCTCTCTCTCTCTCTTCTCTTCTCTCTTCTCTCTTTTCTCTCTCTCTCCTCTTTTCTCTCTCTCTCTCTTTTCTCTCTCGGGGTTTGTTGGGTTTTTCGAAAATTAAACCCTTTAAAAAAAAGTTTTCACCATCTTCTCTTGTCTTTGTTTTTTTGTCTTTTCTGTCTCTGTCTGTCGTCGGTCTGTCTGTCGGGCTGTTACCCACACAAACAAAAAAAAAACCACGAATAAACAAACCAAAACCAATTTCCTCAAAATTTTATTCACAGGGGAAAGGGGGATGGGGAAAGAAAGGGGGGAGGGGGGGGGGGGGAAGAAAAAGAGAGGGTGAGGGGAAGGGAGAAAACCGGGGAAGGGGAGGAGGAGTGGGGGAAGAGAGGGGGGGGGGGGGGGGGGAGAAAAAAGGGGGCTTTTAAAATCTGGGGTGGCCGGAAAGACCAGGCACTCCGCAAGTATTTAGGGACTGTCAGTGCCCCCTCTCCCCAATGGGGTCCTCCCGAGGGGTGGGGTCAAAATGAAAAGGGGTTTTTTAACACCTCGAAAATGGTTTAATGGGCGGGAAAAACCACCCTCCCCCCACCCCATCCGTGAAAAAGGGAAAAGTACTGGGGTTTGTGGGTTTTTTCCCCCCCACTATTAGATTGTTCGTTTAGTTTTGTCTGACTTTATTAAGTTTAAAAGGCGGTCCCAGTTTTGAAAAAAAAGTTACTCGGGTTTTTGGTTTTCCCTTTATGGGAGCAAAACATCCCCCACTTGGTTTAATGTTTATCTTTTACTTTTCCCCTTTACCTATTTCTTTTCCCGATTTTGTTTTTGAAAAAATTTGGAGGTTATTTGTATTTTTTTCTGTCCGTCTGTGTTTTTGTCTTTTGTTTTCCCCCTTGTTTTCTTTGGTGGGATCCTGGGCGTAGGCTCAAAGATGTCCCCTAAATTTTTTTATTATTTGCTTTAAGTTTTTATTTTTACAGCAATTTTTTTTCCCCCCCACACTTTCTTTTTGGTTGTTTTTCCTACTTTTCCCAGGGCTGCCTGGGGGGCAAAGGGAAAATTTTTTTTTGAAACCCAGGGTTTGGTGAGAAAACCCCACAGTATTAGGGGATGTGGTGGTCTCTATTTGACGCGGGAGGGCGGGGACACAACCACCCGTGTCCCCTGGAGTCCCGATCCCGGGCAAAAAAGGGCCTCGGAGCAGGCAATAAAAATATATCTGCCTTCAAAGGGATTGCGAGGGTTTTCCCTTTGCAGTTTAGAGAAGGTTTTCATTTTCTGTAATTTTTTTTTTTTTTTTTTTTTTTTTTTTTTAAAATTTCTTTTTCCAGTTTTCCATCTTAAAATTTTCCTCTCTCCCCCCCTAAAGGGTTCCAAATCTTTGCCAGACAGTTAAGTTTTTGGCCTGCGTTTGTTTTTTTCCCCCAATATTAGTTTGTTGTTTTTGCTATTTGCCCGGTTTTTAAATTAATTTTTAAAAGGGCCCCCCCCCCCGGGTGCCAGTCAAATTAAAATTTTTTACTTGTGTTGGGTTTCCTTATGGGAGAAAAAACAAAACCCCATTGTTTACTGTTTTTATAAATTGCCTGACAGACTCGTCCTGGGGGGGCCCTTTCCCCGGCCCGGGCCGAGACTAATTGAATCACAGGGTCAGTCTTTGACTCCCCAACTCCCCCGGTTTTGGGAACTATTTTTGGTGCGGAAGGCCCCCATAACATGTTTTAGGTTTTAACCCAAAATGTTTAGGGGCAATGTGGGAAATCCCGGTGGCGTGGGGACAGGAGGGGATTTTTCCCAAAAGTGTTGAGATTTATTTTCTTTTGCATTGGTTTTGGGAAAGGAGGCAGGGGTTTTTGAAAGACTTGTGCTGAAGAGAGTCCCAAAAGGAAAAAAGTTTGTCTCTTTGATGTGGGGAAAGAAAAGTTGTTGTTGTACTGGGGACAGATGTAAAAGAAAAAGGGAAAACCCAGACTGCCCCTATAAATTTTGGTGGGAAAATTTTGGGTTGAACTTTCCCTTTTTTTTGGGGGGGCCACAATGTATCCTTTTGACTTGGGAAAATTCATATTAAATTGTTTAGATGTTGTTTTTTTTAAAATAATTGAATGAAAATTTTTTGACGATTGGGTTTTGTACTTGCTTGAAATTATTTTTGTTTTCTGGTACACAATGTTTAAGGAGTATTATATATTTTGTTGTTAGGAGGGGGTGACGAAGTAGGGGTTGTGAAAAGATAAGATTATGAAGCCCCCTGTGGTTGTCAGTTTTGGGAAAGTTTTTTAACGGTTTAGCCCTTCTTTTTGATTGTTTAAGGGTTTAATTCAAACCTTCAATTAATGTCACAGAGGGGTTTATAGTTTTTGTGGGGGGAAATTTTAAAAATTAGGAAAGGGAAAAGGGTTTAGTAATTTAAACACGATTTTAAAACTCACGGGCCCCTCAAATGAAAACATACGGGTTTTTTTTTTAACACAAACCCTCGATGCGCTGAGCCCAAATGCAACCCTCAGCAAAGCTCTAAGACCACTCCTTCTTTAGATTTGTCCTTTTTTCCCACGGATTACTCAGTCTTGGGAATCTTTCTGAAACCCCCTTGTTGTTTGTAAATCACGGGGTTTCCAAAAACTTTTTTTTTCCCACTGCCCGGGGGATTCCCAAAATTTTTCGCTCTCAGCATATTTTCTTTTTTTTCTTGTGTGTGTGTTGTTGTCTTTTCGTGGGGAGGGGGGGGGGGGGGGGGGTTGCCTTGTGTATGCGGTGTGTGTGGGTGTGTGTTTTGTGTGTGTGTGGGTGTGTATGTCCTTTGTGTTTTTTTCCCCCTTTGTGTTTGTCGGCCCTGTGGTGTTTTGTGTGTTTTATGAGCTGCACCTGTGGGTCTAATTTCCCTCGGGTTCAGGAGCAGTTATGCCCCCTTGATATTTAATGGAGTGCCCCTCCCGCTTTCCCCCTTTTACCCTTCGTAAAACCCCGCGGGGCCCTCCAGGGGGGGTTTTCCCGGAAATGCTCAAAGGGAGGTAAAGGGCAGTGTTTCCCTTGGGTCCCCCCCCGGCACCTTGGGTTTGTTTCTTTTTTTCTTTCCCTTAACTAGGGCTAAACCCGGGGAGAAAGGTCCTGGGGCGGTGAGGAAAGCCCCATGGCCACGGGAAAGTCCTTTTGCGGGGGGAAAGACTAAAATTTTGGATTCTCTCTTGGGGCCAAAAGGGAAGTATGGCGAAAGTTGGCTTTTTGTTGGGATTTGGCACTGTCTTAAATCTGCCCGTGGGGAGGGGTGGTTGGGTTGGGGGGTGTGTGGGAAAGGGGGGGGGTGGTGTTTTTCCCCGGTGGGTTTGCAGTCTTGAAATAGGGGCTGGTACACCCAGGGGGGAATGTTCTTTGGGGGCTGTTATGAGTCCCATCCTTTTGTCAAATTGACCTCTGTTCAGGAGCAGTTTGCCCCTTTGATATCTTAAGGGGTGCCCTGCGCGTGCCTGTTCCCATGTAAACACGCGCGGCCCCCGGGGGTTGGTACGGGGATGCTCTAAGGGCAGGTAAGGGCAGTGCTTCTCTGGGCCCTCCCCAGCACCCGGGTGTTTCTTTTTTTTTTCTTCGCTGGCCCCACGGGCCCGTTGTGTCTTAGGGGTTGGTCCCCGGGGGCCTTTGTGTATAGGGCGTTGTTTTTCACAGGATGACACAGCGTTTAAAGGGGGGACGGCCAGTTTGCCCCGTGCCACCGTGCCGGGTTTTTTGAAAATGTTTGGGGTGAGCACTCCTCAGCCAAAGGGGTACGGGGGCCCCGTTTGCCCCCGTGCCCCTGTTTTGAGCCCCTCTCTAGCCCCTTTGGGGTTACGTTTCTTCAGCCCCGGCATTTAAACCCCCTTGCTTGCTCGGCCCCTTTTTTTTGATTTAGATCATCGATCAGCGGGAGTAGACTGGGACCCCAAACTTAAACGAGTTTATTTAAATTTCCCGGGAAAATGTTAAAACGTAGGGCCGGGAAAGGGAGTGGCTAAGACAAAACCCCGAGAATTTACAAAAAAAATTTTGCGGGAAATTTTAGCAATGCTGTGAATGAAATCGTTCAAAAAGCAAAAACGCCTTCTACAAGCTAAAACATTTGGGTTTCACAAAACCAAGCAAATTTTTTTAAAGGGGGCAAAAAATTTCCTCATGGGAGAACCTAATCATCTCCCCTTTCCCCTTTTTTTTGTCTGTCCCTTGGGCATTCCACAGAAAATTTGGGACTTTTTCACTAGCAAAAATTGGGCTTATCCGTGAAAATCTGGAAAAGCTCGGGCAGTATTGAAACCCGATATTCCATACAACTCTTTTTCCGGGATTTTATTTAATGCTTTTTAACCCCGTGACAGTTCGCCCGTTGTCAAAAAAAGTCATCGACAAGGATGTTTCCAAAAATTGGGGACTGGGGGCCTCTTCCATTACTTTAATATCTGCATGTTGGATGTTTTTTTGCCCTATATCTTAGTGTGGTAAAGTTTTCTCCTTTTTGGTTGTTTTCCCCCCTGCACTGAAAGCTGCGTTGTCCCACCCCTTTTGAAAAAAAACCTCTTTGAACCCCGAAAACCGACCTGTCTCCAACTTGGCTTTTTTTTCAAAGATAATCAAAAAAGATAGCACTTCTCCAAAATCCAAAAAACCTTTTACCAAAAAAAAACTTGCTTTTTTCGTTTTAGTCCGCCCCTTCCCCACAGGGGCACAGTAAAAGAAAATGCTTTGCTGAAAAAAATAAACGTTTTTTCTCGGGTTCTGGTAAAGGCCAGGGGTTTTTACTGCTCTCTCTCTTCTCGAATTGTCCCTGCCTTTTAAAACCCAAATTTATCACTCCACCCCCCTCACTAGACTTCAAAATTTCTTTTGGCATCTCTTCTCCGCTTTTGGGATGGTTTTATTTTTACCTTTCTGGTTTAACCCCGATTGGCTTTTGTTAAAAGGGTTTTTTTTCAAGGGTTCTGCTGATTGGAAATTTTGGGGTTCCCCAAAGGGTCTGTCCTTGGTCCCATTCTGTTTGTTCTATTACCCAACCCCTCCCCTTTACATCGTAGCCCCCATAAAAATTTCAACCACTGTTCTCTGATTGGGCAATCAAAATCTTTCATTTTTGGTGACATTTTTCCCCCTCTCCTCCCCTTTTGATCGCTCACAGCTCGGCCCCTCTGACATAAAGGCATGGTTTACTTGCAACAAACTTCAGTTAAACAATTTACAAAATGAAAATGATTTTAAATTTTCCCAAAAAAGGCTCATTGGGTTTAAAACTTGTTCCTTTTCTGTCCAAATTGGTATCTCTCATTTTTGTACCCCTTTCCACCCGTGCCCAAAAAAAGGCCCTTTTACTTGATCAGCAAATCTTTTTTCAAAATCAGATTTTTTCTATCTGCCCTGCTTGCTACTCGGGGGCGTCGGCGAATCAGTTCTGTGCGCCACCTTCTGTCGAAAAAGCCACAAAACACTGGTTTTTTGCTTTCGTAATTTTAAGACTTGATACTGTTAAATTTCTTTTTGCTGGTTTTTTCCAAAGATTTTCCTTTCCCCCCAAAAATTTCAAGGGGTCCAAAAAAATGCTGCTCGCCTTGTCTCGAAATTTTCCCAAAAAATCCCTTTTTTCATGTTTCTCCCTTGCTTAAATCTTTGCACTGGCTTTGTTGAAACAAGCATCAAGACAAACCCTTTTTTTTCTTTTGTTACAAGGGATTGGATGGCCTCGTCCCTCTTACCTCTTAAACCCCTCTGTCGACCTTTACTCCTTTTTTAGGGCTGCTTCGTCTTCCTCTGACACTCGGGTTCGGGAATCCTGTTTTTCGGGGGCCCGAACACTTGGGTGAACGTTCTTTTTCTTTCAGGTCCTTTCCCGCTGGACAATTTCCCCATTTCACCCGGAAAAATCAAACAGTCTTTCTTCTTTCAAATCCCCGGGTCAAAATACCTCTTCAAAAAATTTAAATTTTTTTGTCCCTTTGGGTGTGTGGGTGTGTCCGTGTGGGGTTTTTTTGTGTTTTGTGTGTTTTGTTTTGTGTGTGTGTGTGTGGGGTGTGTGTGTGTGTTGCGGGGGGTGCGGCGTGGGGCGTGGGGGGTGGTGCGTTGCTGGCTGCGGCGTGCGTGCGTTTCGTGGGGTGTGTCTGTGTGTTTTTGTGTTTTGTGTTTGGGGTTTTTGCTGTAAACGGGTTTTGGGGGGTTTTTTTTTAAAATTTAAAGGGACTAAAGTTCAATATTATTATTATTATTATTATTATTATTATTTTTATTATTATTTTATTATTATTATTATTATATTGCTGTCGTTTTTTTTTCTTTTATTTTTGTTCGTTTGTAAACCCCCTGTCTGTGTATTCCAAAACCCTAAAATTTCCTGGCACTCCCATAGTCAAATGGCTGTGTCTGTAGGTTTTTAATAATTTTAAAAAAATATTTTTACGAAAGGCTTTTTCTATGTGCTTTTTAATCAAAATTATCTTTTGTTGTTAAAGTTTAAAAAAAAAGTACCCAATAGTTTGGCGAATCTTCTATTTTTCCTGTTGGGTGGTTTTTAAATTTTAAACAACCCTTTTGCAAGGGGTTTAATAGACTATAAACACCAAACGATTTGGCATGCTTTAAATTTAAAAACTTTAAACTATGGTTTTAAAAGTATTTTTTTTATTTTTTTTTTGTTTTTTTAAAAAAGGATTTTGACGAACATTAAAGTGTGAGGAGGGAGGCAGAATACTCCGTAAATACTCAGCAGACCACTGCTTAAGAAACTCTCTAGTGCGTGTGGAAAAAAATAAAAAGAAATTTTGGCAATTTAACTAAGCATTTAACGATTCAGCAATTGTTATTCAGACGGGTTTTGGGAAATACTACGCTAGGTAAAGAAGCACAGCAGGTTTAAAAATTTGGGTTTGTCGGTGGGACGACAATGTTTTTTTTTTTTTGCTAAGTTAGTAGGCCTAAATAAGATGGCGCCCGTTAAATTTAGGAAAAAGGGTTTTTAAAAAATGACTTTTCAAAGGTTCCGTTTTAAAAAAGTCGCTAGAAACTTACTACAGATTTGGGGGCGATGTTATGGGCCCTTCATTTTTTGGGGTTAATTTTTCTTTTAATCATATTAATTTTGATATTTTGAATTTTTAAACGGGAAATTTAAAAAAAATGAGCGATCAGGAGAAAAATGTCGCGGACCCCCCCGGGGCCGGCCAAGTCCCCTCTAGGGGTCAAGGGCCTTTGTTTCAAGGGCCCTTTTTGGGGCACAGGGGGTTGTGTCATTTGGGCCGTTGTGTCCAGGGCCCTTGTGTCTTTGGGCCGTTGTGTCCCCAGGGGCCGGGGTTTTTAAATATTAACCCGTTTTTGTTTAATAAAGTCCTTTTTAAAAGGGGTTTGGGTTTGAGCGGGGGGCATGCCCGTTTGCCCCGGCCCGTCGTGGCCCCTCAAAATTTTGCAATACTTTCAGTCATTACAAGAAGAAAAAAGAACTGATACAATCCAACGTTGCTTTAAGAAAAAAAAAAACACAAAAATCATTTTAATGACTGTAAACACAAAGCCAAAAAAGTCAAAACCCTGCAGAAATTGGGTTTTTCACAGCAGTTGGTGTCTGCATTTTAAAGGAAAAACAGTCTTTTTTTGATGTTTTATTAAGGAAAAAATAAAAAAAAATACATTTTCAACAAATTTTTTCCCCGCTTTTGGACAAAACGAGCACATGCTGCCCGTATTTAAAAATGTGCTCACCCTAAAATAGAAATCGGTTATGATCCAAACATAAAAATTTACCCCACACACATACTGTATGGGCACCACACCACATACATATAAGGGATCTACAAAAAACATGCTCTCTCTCCAACACACACAAAACAAACACACACATAAAAAATACACAAAAAATTTTCAAGAAAAATATTCAAAAAAAAAAATTTTATACTTCATTTTTGAACAAAAATTTACACAAAAAAGAAAAAAATAAAAAAAAAACAGGGAAACCCTGTGTGAAGTATGCTTGCTGTAAAAGAAGTGGTTTTTTTTTTCAACGGGCTAACCATTGGGTTTAAAAAAAAAAAAAAGCTCCCGGCAAAGAGGTGCCTGACAGATTTCCCCAGGATGCCCCGGGGTTGGGGTACCCCGGTCGGGGGCGAGTCATTGGGGGGGGGGGCCGTCGGGGGCGTGGGAGCTTTTGGGCCCGCCCGGGCCGGGGTCGGAGGCCCCACCCGCTTGGTTGCCTGCCTCACCCTTTGGGGCAAAATTTTGGGAATAACATTAATCTTTTAAAAATTACTCGGGAAAAAATTTTTTTGATCTTTTGGGAAATTTTTTCCCAATTTTTTTTTGTTTTCGAAAAAAAAATTGTTCTGTTTGGTATGATTTCGTCAAATTTGGTACACAAAGCAGCTTTTGGTGTCGTCTTTTGACTTAGAAAATGACACATGCGATCGGAAATGTTTGATGGCTATTATATACTATTCTAAATGTATTAAGCATCTATGAAAATATCCTAAATTACGATAACATTTCAAACCCATATTGATTTAGTCTCTGTATGGCTACCCTGATGAGGTTCATGGCGTGAAATATCATGACAGCTGACTGTGCTTTCTCTGTGAAAAGTGGCAGCAGAGCTATTTTGGAGACAGGTCTTTCCACTTGCTGTGTGCTAGCATGAAACGCAGCCCATGAAATGAAGTCTTCCGCATCAAGACTGTCTTTACTTACCAAAGCTTCAACATTTGATAACCACTCGTTTTCCTTTGCCATAGAAGTCATAAGGGCATCAGACTGAGCCTTCGGATCACCAACGGTTTCGGTGCATAACAGTCTCTGGTGAGGCTAGCTTCTGGAGATCAGTGTATTCTGTAGACGACGAAGAAGGACTGTGATCAGGCCAGTTTTCAGAGAATGGCCGTCGCATAGTGACTCACCTACTCATCTCCTCATCCGCCCATGGTTCGACCCACGACCTATCCCTCAGTCTACATAAACGGGATTCGGGGCCAAAACTCGACTGGGTCCTGGTGATATCGGGGCAGATGAAGCCAGCCCAGTGTTTCGTTTTCAGCTTTCTTCTTCTTCTTCGTTCCTACCGTGGCAGTCGTGTGAGCAGGTTCGTTCCTCCAAGTGACGCTGCAGGGAGAGGTCCAGCGCAGATCTTCAGCGTGGTTCAGGGCCTTGTCAGGGGATGTTTTTTTTCATTGTCTAAAGACTGTCAACACGATAGTCTGGGATTGTTTGATTAGTTAAGACGTAACTTTAGTGGGAAAGGGGCCAGGCTGTGTGCATGTGTTTTTGTTGTGCGTGCATGCGCCGCGCGCACATGTGTGTAGTAGTAGTACTTTAGTTTTCCGTCTGTTCACAATCTGTGATATTAGACGAAGAGAGAGAGAGCGAGAGAGAGAGAGACAGAGAGAGAAAAGACAGAGAGAGAGAGATGTCTACGACTATGCAAGTTTATGCATAATTGGTTATGTAAGTGGGTAACATGCGCGTTGGTTACCTACTCTTTTTTGAGTGAACCCGTATTTTAGGAAAAAAAGAAGAAGAAGAAGAAGGATAAATGCCCCTTTACATCCCTACAACATACCTAAAATAATCTTACAGCAATTTCTTAAACTGGACACGTGTGTGTGGTGTTTTGTGTGTGTGTGTGTGTGTGGTTGTGTGTGTGGGGTGTGGTGTGTGTGTGTGTGTGGGTGTGGTGAAGAGTTGAGTGTGGGTGTTTTGTGGTGTGTGTGTGTGTGTGTGTGGGGTGGAAAGTGTGAGTGTGGGGGTGGGTGTGTGGTGTGTGTGTGTGATGTGTGTGGGTGTGTGGTGTGTGTGTGAGTGTTTGAGAGGGAGGGAGAGAGAAGGGGGTGTGGGGTGTGTGTGTGGTGTTTTGTTTTGGGTGTGTGTGTGTGTGTGTGTGTGGGTGTGTGTGGGTTTTTGCGGAGGAGAGAGGGGTTATCTTTGTGTGGGGAAAAAAAGTTTGAGTGTAACAAAATATTTATGATGAACTTTCTCAAAATCATTGTTGCTCTCTCCTTTTTCTTCTTCTTGTTCTCTTCTTCTTCTTCTTCTTCTTCTTCTTCTTCTTCTTCTTCTTCTTCTTCTTCTTCTTCTTCGTCTTCTTCGTCTTCTTCTTCTTCTTCTTCTTCTTCTTCTTCTTTTTTCGGTTACTGTATATCAAACGGCAGTCAACATATGAACTTAACTTTCAAAGAAATATTCGTATTCTCTCTTTTATACACACACAAATGCACATGCTTGAAAACGCACGCGCGGCGCGCGCGCACACACACACACACACACACACACACACACACCACACACACACACACACACACACGCATACACGCACACACACACGCACACACGCACGCACGCACGCACGCACGCACACAGAACGCACGCACGCTACACACTCGCATACACTCACGTTTGCACGCACGTATGCACGCATGACTGCTCCACACAAATCAATTTCTGCCCCTCTCCTCCGCAAACCTACTCTGTCAGCCCTCTGTCTCCCCCCCCCTCCCCTGCCCACACTGCACTCTCTTCCTCCGCAAACCCTACTCTGTCAGCCTCTGTCACCCCCCCCCCCCCCCCCACCCCACCCATGCTCCCCGACAACAAGAGAACCCGAAAGCCAAAAAAGGAAAACATGGCTGCCATCATCCACAGACAGATCGACGTCAACGGTTCAGTGTGCTCGTGACGGTGCGCCGCCTTTGGCCTTGTCACGTTTCACGCGATCACGTTTCACCTAGCACGTTTGGCCAGTCAACATGTCATGTCACAATGACTGTCACATGACATGTCATATCACATGTCATGTCACATGTCATGTCATGTCATGTCACATGACATGACATTAAATGAAATGACATGTGACATGACATTGACATGATATGACATTGACATGACATGACACGTGACATGACATGAGACATGACATGACATGACGTGCGACATGACATGACATTTGACATGTCATGTTCACGTCATGTCTCATGTCATGTCACATGTCATGTCACATGTCATGTCATGTCATGGCACATGTCATGTAATGTATATCACATGTCATGTCATGTCGCATGACATAGTATGTCACATGTCATGTCATGTCACATGTGACATGACATGACATGAGACGTGACATGCGACATGAAATGACATGACATGTGACTGAAATGGCATAACATGTGACACGACATGACATGACATGACGTGACATGACATGAGACATGACGTGACATGACATGTCAAATGTCATGTCATGTCACATGACTTGTCATGTCATATATCATGTCATGTCACACGTCATGTCATCTCATGTCATGTCACATGTCATGTCATGTCACATCACATGTCATGTCACATGTCATTTCATGTCATGTCATGTCACATGTCATGTCACATGTCATTTCATGTCTATCACGTCAGTCATGTCATGTCACTTCACGTCATGTCACGTCACGTCGTGTCATGTCACGTCATGTCATGTCCATGTGTAGAGACGCGGGGCATAACGGTCGGGGGGCATATAGAGACGTGGGCATAATGGTCGGGGGGCATATAGAGACGGGGGCATATAGGGACGGGGGCATATAGAGGTGTCCCCATCTGGGCAGACATAGGGAACTCCTTATGGGGTTGGGCTGAGCATTTGCCGTCTCGGCCGTAGTCTGCGTG
>JAFLJL010007339.1:10935-20935 GCA_018398815.1 Conus ventricosus | reverse complement strand
AGTTCAGTATAATTACTAATGCACAGTCATGCAAAGCATATTTAACAGATATATATCCTATTCTTTGTTTCAGTTGATTCAGCTTTGTTGCTGAGACACTTGTCCTTCAATACTGTGCAAAGCTGGTGGAGCTGGTCAGAGGCCCTTGCCAACGACAAAGCAGCCATGAACAACATGGAGTCTCAAACACAACTGCATCCTATAAGCTGAAATTTGGTGTTGCTGAAACTTTCGTCACGAACTTGTTAGTGAACTGAAGGAGGCCCCTTTCTCTCTAAACATTGATGAGGCGATGAACTCCAACAACGAGAAGGTTTTAACTGTACTTGTCAGCCATTTTTCCAAAAGGCAGCAGATGGTTGTAGTTAATCATCTTTCATCGTATTCTGTCACTCGGTTACAAGTGAAAATCTATTTGAGAAATTGGAAGAAACTTTTACAAACTTTGATTACCTTGGACAAATCTTGTGTCGGTGATGATGGATCATGCAGGGTTATGAGAGGTGAGAAAGCTGGTCTGGAGGCACTGATCAGGCGAAGAAAAGCCCCCCATCTCTTGGATGTAGATGGTGACACATGTCACCATGCTCACAATGCAGCCAAAGCCTTTTGCAGCCTTTGAAAGGCACACTGAACAACTTTTGAATGACTTGCACACAGACTTCAAGTGGTCAACTCATACCAGAAGTTTACTGGAAAAGCTTTGCATTGCTTTAGAGATAGTTCCAATCTGCCCCAAAGCAGTATGTACCACACCGGTGGCTGTCGCTTGTAGAGGTTGTTGCAGATACTCTTCGGATGTTGGATGTCCTTTTGATTTTTTACTACAGTTTACTCTCTGAGTATGACCAGAAACTGTATAAAAACATCATCCAGAATCTGTATAAGGAAAAGAAAGTCACCAAAGAGACTCAAAAGCATATCAGAAAGATACAGGTTGAAGTGCATCAAGCAGCAAAAAGTGCCACCAAAGAAGGAAGAGAGCGGAAAAAAAGAATCACAGAAAAACTTTCATATACCATGACAAAACACAGTGGCAGCTTCACTTTTATGTACCATACTGTCTATTCTGCATGGGTACATTAAAGTGTTCCAGACAAGGATCCTATGATGCATGAACTCACAGCCATCAGGAGGTGTTGATCAAAGATTTCCTTGGGTGCTTTGTTCGACCTGACAAACTTCTGGTGAAACCACGTCATCTGCTGAAACTGGACCTTGATGATGAGAGCATTCTTGTTAAAAAGTCAGAGTTGTTTGTGGGCAGCTTTGTGAAAAGAGCTTTAGCAAACCGACATGCAAAGGACAGCATCAAGACCATGTTCCTGTTCAAGCAAAGAAAGCATTCATTGCATGTGGGAAGGTGCTTCTGAAGAAAATGCCACTCAACAATGAAGCCTTAAGATGTTTCAGCTGCATTGATCCCAAGACCAGGGTACACTGACAGCTCAAAGAGAACTTCTTAAGTTACCAAATCTGATACCTGGAGGACTTGGTGATGGGTCTGAGGATCATTTTGAGCTGCAAGTGAAACGTTTTTCAGACGGACACACACATCCCAGAAATGGTGGATAAAGAAAGAATAGACTCATGGTGGATGAAAGTTAATGAGGAGAAGTATCCCCTGCTGACAAAGGTGGTGAAAGGTGCTCTCAGCTGCTTCCATGGACCATTTAGTAGAGTCTTCATTCAGTGCCAGGGAGAATTGTTGACAAGTCCACCACAAACATGGACATGGAAACCTTCTCTGCCATCCAAACTGTCAGATATGCACTGAAGGCTTCAGGGAAGACCTCCACAGGTACTTCATTAAGAAGGATCCAGTGAAAGAACCAGTCAGTCGCACTCTTGTGCAGAACATGATGGGTGCAGCCAAAAAAGACAAAGACAGAAGAGCAAGAAATAGGGAAAGCAAGAGTCAGCTGGCAGTGTCACTTGGTGTTCAACCAAAAAAGTTAACTACGAAAAGAAAGGTAACTGAAGACACTTTAGCAGCAGTTAAAACGTGCCAGGATAGAACACTGCAATCCTGTGGGGAGAAAAGAGGGTGATATGGAAAATGTGGAGAGTGCAAGCCAGGCGGGAGGCAGCAAGGAAAAAGATAGGGTTCCAACTTATCAAAAAAGTCAAGTTGTCAGCAAGAAGGTGGATGAGAACGAAATAGAAATGGTAGAGAGTGAAATCCAGACAGGAGAAAGCAAGGAAACAGCAGACAAAGATGGTGTTGAAATTCAAGTCAGCAAGAAGGTGGATGGCAAAGACAGTGCAGACAATGCAAGCAGCAAGAAGAAACAGAGTTCCTTGCTGAGTTTCTTAATGCCTCCACCACCCAAACACCCAAATGACACAGCTGTTTCTCTGTGTGTGCGTGTGTGTGTGTGTGTGTGTGTGTGTGAAATCCTGTATTTCAGTGTTTATTATAATTCAGGAACTTCAAAATTTGGTTGACTTACACTATGTGCTGATTCCACAAGTTTATCTCCATTATCAAAATTTGGATATTGTGACTTTCAAAATGTGCTGATTCCACAAGTTGATCCCTGTTATATGAGACTGAACTGTAAAGTGTTTGATGCAGTTCTTGACTTTGGTGTGCTCCAACTTCAAACATGATTGTGTGATCTTTTGTGTGCTCCAACTTCAAACTTGATTGTGTGATCTTTTAAACCTGAAAAAGTGAAACTTATTGAGCTACCCAGAAGTGAGATTTCATCCAAAGACTATAGTTGGTGAACACCTGTAAAACACTCAAGTTAAAGGGTGAGTGTTCATTTTATTATTGTTTTTTAACCCATCTCCCCTTTTCCCAAATATATCTTCTGTAATAATTATGTGTTTACAGCAATTTTTATGCATAAATAACTCTTGAAATTATGTCCAGAAAGCGCAAAATGGCATAGATTTACACTCGGTTTTTTAAAAAAATTTCCCGGGGGGGCATGCCCCCGGACCCCCCTAGTTTCAGTGGTTTTTTCCTCCTCCTGTTTTAAGCCCTGGTGTGTAGTAGTAGTACTTTAGTTTTCCGTCTGTTCACATCTGTGATATTAGACGAAGAGAGAGAGAGCGAGGAGAGAGATCAGAGAGAGAGAGGACAGTAAGAGAGAGAGAGAGAGATGTCTACGACTATGCAAGTTTATGCATAATCTGGTTATGTAAGTGGATAAACATGCGCGCTGGTTACCTACTCTTTTTTGAGTGAACCAGTATTTTAGGAAGAAGAAGAAGAAGAAGAAGAAGGATAAATGCCCCCCTTTACATCCCTACAACATACCTGCAAATAATCTTACAGCAAATGCTTAAACTGGACACGTGGTGTGTGTGTGTGTGTGTGTGTGTGTGTGTGTGTGTGTGTGTGTGTGTTGTGGTGTGTGTGTGTGTGTGTGTGAAAGAGTGAGTGTGTGTGTGTGTGTGTGTTGTGTGTGTGTGTGTTTTGTGTGTGTGTGTGTGTGTGTGTATGTGTGTGAAAGAGTGAGTGTGTGTGTGTGTGTGTGTGTGTGTGTGTGTGTGTGTGTGTGTGTGTGTGTGTGAGTGTTTGAGAGGAGAGAGAGAGGTGTGTGTGTGTGTGTGTGTGTGTGTGTGTGTGTGTGTGTGTGTTTTGTGTGTGTGTGATTGTTGCGGAGGAGAGAGGGGTTATCTTTGTGTGGCAAAAAAAGTTTGAGTGTAACAAAATATTTATGATGAACTTTCTCAAAATCATTGTTGCTCTCTCTCCTTCTTTCTTCTTCTTCTTCTTCTTCTTCTTCTTCTTCTTCTTCTTCTTCTTCTTTCTTCTTCTTCTTCTTCTTCTTTTTTTTCGGTTACTGTATATCAAACGGCAGTCAACATATGAACTTAACTTTCAAAGAAAATATTCGTATTCTCTCTTTTATACACACACAAATGCACATGCTTGAAAACGCACGCGCGCGCGCGCGCACACACACACACACACACACACACACACAAAACACACCACACACACACACACACACACATACACGCACACACACACGCACACACGCACGCACGCACGCACGCACGCACACAAGAACGCACGCACGCTACACACTCGCATACACTCACGTTTGCACGCACGTATGCACGCATGACTGCTCCACACAAATCAATTTCTGCCCCTCTCCTCCGCAAACCCTACTCTGTCAGCCCTCTGTCACCCCCCCCCCCCCCCCCCCCCCCCCCCCCCCCCCCACCCATGCTCCCCGACAACAAGAGAACCCGAAAGCCAAAACAAGGAAAACATGGCTGCCATCATCCACAGACAGATCGACGTCAACGGTTCAGTGTGCTCGTGACGGTGCGCCGCCTTTGGCCTTGTCACGTTTCACCCCGATCACGTTTCACCTAGCCACGTTTGGCCCAGTCAACATGTCATGTCACATGACATGTCACATGACATGTCATATCACATGTCATGTCACATGTCATGTCATGTCATGTCACATGACATGACATGACATGTGACATGACATGTGACATGACATTACATGTGACATGACATGAGACATGACATGAGACATGACATGACATGACATGACGTGTGACATGACAAGTCATGTGACATGACATGGCATTTGACATGTCATGTCTCACGTCATGTCTCATGTCATGTCACATGTCATGTCACATGTCATGTCACATGTCATGCCATGTCATGTCACATGTCATGTAATGTCATGTCACATGCCACGTCATGTCGCATGACATGGTATGTCACATGTCATGTCATGTCACGTGTGACGTGACATGACATGAGACGTGACATGTGACATGAAATGACATGACACGTGACATGAAATGGCATAACATGTGACGTGGCATGACATGACATGTGACATGACATGAGACATGACGTGACATGACATGTCAAATGTCATGTCATGTCACATGACTTGTCATGTCACACGTCATGTCATGTCATGTCATGTCTCATGTCATGTCATGTCATGTCTCATGTCATGTCACATGTCATGCCATGTCACATGTCATGTCACATGTCATGTCACATGTCATGTCATGTCATGTCATGTCACATGTCATTTCATATCACGTCATGTCATGTCATGTCACTTCACGTCATGTCACGTCACGTCGTGTCATGTCACGTCCATGTGTAGAGACGGGGCATAACGGTCGGGGGGCATATAGAGACGTGGGCATAATGGTCGGGGGGCATATAGAGACGGGGGCATATAGGGACGGGGGCATATAGAGGTGTCCCCATCTGGGCAGACATAGGGGAACTCCTTATGGGGTTGGGCTGAGCATTTGCCGTCTCGGCCGTAGTCTGCGTGGCCCGCCGAATTTTAGGGCCTCCTGCAGCGCTCCAGCGACTTTCGTCCTGCTCCCTCCTTGAGGCGGCCTCACGCGGCACAGGACCATCGCCACCCGAGCACGAAGAAGGCCGCCTGGTGGTCCTGAAGACAGCCTTTTGGTTGGGGAAAGGAGGCCAAATACACCGACGCCCATCGTCGGCCGACCAACAGCCGCCTTTGTGTCATAGGGCCGTTGTGTCACAGGGCCGTTGTGCCATAGGGTCGTTGTGTCACAGGGCCGTTCTGTCACAGCGCTCAAAGGGGTACGGCCCAGTTTGCCGCCGTGCCACCGTGCCGACTTTTATGAAAGTGATGTGTGAGCACTCTCTCAGCCCTTCGGGCTTACGTTTCTTCAGCCTTCGGCATCAACCCATAGCTTCGCTACGGCCTTTATTTTGATGAGATCATCGATCAGACGGGAGTAGACTGGGACACAGCTTCATCGAGTGATAATTCCCGTTAGGGTCAGTGTCGCGGCGGCGTCGGGTGTTCGGCAATCTGGCACGCGGCAAACTGGCATGTCCCCGCTCAAAGCCTACCCTTTTTATAGGACTTTGGTTACAAAACTGGTTAATACTTAAAACCCGGCCCTGTGACACAACGGCCCTATGACACAACGGCCCTGTGACACAACGGCCCTATGACACAACGGCCCTGTGACACAACGGCCCTATGACACAAAGGCCCTGTGACACATAGAGCGGACTTGCTCTCTCTCTCTCTCTCTCTCTCTCTCTCTCTTTTATATATGTACCCACTGGTTTTAGTTTGTTTCTTTTTCTTTTTCACTTTTTTCTGTCAATCCATTTCAACCCCCTACCTCTTCCTTGCATCCAACGCCTATAATCATCTGTCGGTCTGTCTGTCGGTCTCTCTCTCTCTCTCTCTCTCTCTCTCTCTTCTCTCTCTCTCTCTCTCTTATGCACCCACTTTTTGTTCGTTTTTTTTTTTTTTTCCTTTTTGCTTTTTCTGCCAATCCTTTTTAACTCCCCTCTTTTTGGCGTTCAACGCCAACGAATCCTCTCTGTCTCTGTCCCCCCCCCCCCCCCCCGTCCTCTCTCTCTCTCTCTCTCTCTCTCTCCTCTCTCTCTCTCTCTCTCTCTCTCTCTCTCTCTCTCTCTCTCTTAGACAGTCAGGAGTGTGTTCAAACGAAAACGAAAGTAGCACACGCACATAAACACGCACGCTAGTGCGCGCATGCTCCACGGAGGAACGAAATTTATTTTTCAAAGTTGGTGGTGCTTGATTGGACATTATCTTAAACATGAAAATTGCTTTGTTATAAGTGAGTTTCCATTTTAGAGGCAAAATGTCTAAACGTTTATAATCAGAGGGAGTTACAGTTGTAGATTTGAGAAGAACGAGTTTCACAGCCCGTCTATGAAGACTGAAGAGTGGTTTTAATACGTTATAACTGGCCGAATCCCACAATGTAGAAGAGTAATTCAAATGAGATTCAATGTACGAAGTAAAAAACAGCTTACGACAATGTTGGTCTAAGAAATATTTTAGTTTTGAAAGCTGGTGAATCTTTTGAGACAGACGTTTGCAAAGCATTGTGACATGAGAAGACCATGACAAATTATTGTCTACAATGACACCAAGGACTTTATGATGATCAACTTCTTCAACTATTTCATTATTTATACTAAGAGATAGGGAATCATAAGAAATATTTTGACGCTTTTGTCTGGTGGTTATTATCAAGTACTTCGTTTTCTGAGGATGGAGACACATGTGATTGAGTTCAGACCATATGATTAATTTGTTTATACTTTCTTGTAAACTTGCATAGATCTATACATTTTCAATCCTTTTATGACTACAGTGTATTGTGGTGTCATCAGCGAACATTTCACAGAGACTATCAATGAATAGAGAAGCTACCAGATACTAGAACGCGAAAAACCATTTAAAAAAAAACAAAAAACAAAAAAAAAACGAGGTCCATCTGATCTCCACCACAAACTGATTAGCTGGCTTTCACAGCCCACTTCTACACACCTAACCGGGGAGTAAAGAGCCGGGGGAGTAACGAGCCGGGGGAGTAATGAGCTGATCCGGAATAAAATATAAGCGAAGGTACGAAGGCGGAAATGGTGGGGCGGGGGTCATTATGGGGTGAAGTGGGGTGGAATGGGGTGAAGTGGGGTGGGGTGGATCATTATAGGTAAGGGAGAGAGAGAGAATGAGAGAGGCAGAGAGAGAGAGAGAAGAGAGAGAGAGAGAGAGAGAGAGAGAGAGAGAGAGAGATGCCATCATAATCTTTCTCCCCTTCCCTCATCTTTCTTCTTCTTCTTCTTCTTGAACTGTTCATTCACTACCCAAGACCATAATTACAAACTTAGTGACAATATATCAATACGCAGCCGTAAATACGGAGAGAGAGAGAGAGAGAGAGAGAGAGAGAGTTACATTCCTTTCGTAAAATATTAACATACAGCAAGCTGCTAAGGATAATAATTAGACAACTACAATGCATCAGTAATATCAACTTTTTTGTTTGTTTGTTTGTTTCTTTAACAATGATATAATATGGTTACAAGGCAAGACAAGAACGAGCAGTACTACAATCAATTATCAGTTAGCAACATAAAGTCCAAGCGTCAATAGTCATAACGCTCATTATCATGGTGTGTATATGTGTGCGTGTGCGTGTGCAAGCGCGCGGGCACGTGCGCTCGCGCTTGTGTGCGTGCGTGTGTGTGTGTGTGTGTGTGTGTGTGTGTGTGTGTGTGTGTGTGTGCGAGAGAGAGAGAGAGAGAGAGAGAGAGAGAGGAGAGAGAGAGAGAGAGAGAGAGAGAGAGAGAATGATATTTCCTTTCTTTCATCCAAAATAATATATACTAAAATTACTATAAAATTTGAAAAACAAACAACAATACATCAATATAATCAACAGTTACCAGGGCAGGGCACGCATTTATCATCATATAGATACAATGCTTCAATAAATCAAAAATATTAGGACATCAATCAGTTAGTGACAATGCATCAATAAAATCAGTGATCACAACATTCATTCATCATGATATAATTACAGTCATTAACAAAACCAATGTAACCGAAGCGGCGTATCAGTTTAATATGCAGCAAAACAAAGGGTGTGCTCTGGTATATGTATTTTATCCCTACTAGTAATGACCTACTGTGAAATGTGTAATTAATTTTCCCTGAAGGATTCTGCTTTTGGGTGCATCGGAAATATAGTGGAAGTGAATTCCAAACCACACTACCAGAGTAAGATAAGCTTGATTTAAATAGATCTATTCTAGGTGTGGGAATCTGGAATTTGGTTGAATCCCTCGGGTTTTTGTTAAATCTAGATTGAAGAGTTTGTGGTGCTAAAGCCGACGCAATTTTCTGCATTAACAAACATTTGTTGACAGCAAACATTTCTTTTAGCGGAAGGGCCCCTGCTTTAGTATAATCCCCTTTAGTAAGACTGGACGATTTTAATAGAACTGCTTTAAGTGCTCTTTTGTAGACACTCGTAAGAGGTTTCAGGGCATTAGCACCAGCAGAATCAAATAGTGTTGAACAATAATTAATTGAAGAGAGAATATATGCATGTAGGAAAAATTTCCTGGCATGAAGGTTTAAGAAATGCTTAATCCTGCACAGCTGATATGTTTGTCTGGATATTGATTTACATAAACTGCGAAGGTGATAAGACCAAGAGAGATTATTATCAACATATACGCCTAGAACTCGATGGTTATCCACCACTTCAATTTCCTGATTATTGATAAAAACAGGTGGAGGCTGTGTGGTTATGTTTTGTCTTCTTTGCCTAGTTGTTATCAGCATTAGTTTTGTTTTGTTGGGATTCAGTGACATGTGATTTACATTGCACCAATTACTTAAGATTCAGCATTCTTCCGTAATGAGGTGAAAACAGCTTCTAAGTTGGAGCTACTTGTATGGACAGTCGTATCATCACAAAAGAGTTCACATGAATCCTCAGTATAAAGAGGGGCAGAAGCAGACGCTCTGAAGAAAGCAGCAGAGAGGCTCACCAGGAACCACACAGGACCCATGACAATTTTCGTCATCTTCACAGACGCCCTCTCTGTTCTACAGGCTCTGCAAAACCCAAATCAAAAGAACTGGACAAGCTGTCTGGCACCCTGGCAATACTAGCAAAGAGCGCAAATCTTACCCTACAGTGGATCCCTGCACACTGCGGGGTTACAGGGAAACGAGATTGCCCATGCTCTGGCCAAGGAGGGCGGAAAGCTGGACCAGACAGACACTTCCGTGTCATTTCAAGGACGAAAAAAACCATCGTCAGGAGCATTGTCCAAAAGAAATGGTCTCAGCGGCATCCGGCATACAACAAAAATGACAGCTACCACAGCCTGAGCAGGGCTGACCAGGTCATCATCTTGAGGCTCAGGACGGGTCACAACAGGATGAACGCTCACCTGTATAACAAGATGAAGATCGGACAGTCAGAGATGTGCCCATGCCATACAGCTGCTATGACAACCGAACATCTCCTGCAGCACTGCCATCTGCATGACGCCCTGAGGAACGAAACGTGGCCTGAGGCAAAGGCCCTGAACGAGAAGGGTGGGGGATGGCGGGCCAGGCAGGCCCTGCGGGGAAGAGGGGAACGGAACAGCCGTTTGGGTACGCAGGAAGGAGCTCTTGAAGGAGAGAGAGAGAAGGAGAGGAGAGAAGGG
>JAFLJL010007337.1:0-10484 GCA_018398815.1 Conus ventricosus | reverse complement strand
TAGCTGCGCTTCGTACCTAGCGTGTACTTCTCAACGTCTGTTGTAGACAGTTGTTGGATCTGTTCATACTTAGTTCAACCCCTAAATACTGTTTAGTTTTTCCACACGCAGCCAGAGAATATAATCTTTCTTTATGGCAGTTTTTCTGCGGAGTATTCTGCTTGCTCCTCCCCACTTTAATTAGTTCGTCACAATCCATTTTAAAAGCAATAAAAAATAATATAATACTTTTAAAACCATGAGTTTAACGCGGGTTTAAAATTATGCAGTCCCTTTATAGTTGGTGTTATAGTTTATTCTCCCCTTGCAAAATGTTTGTTGGGAATTAAAAACCGCCCAACATGGGAAAGATAGAAGATTCCCAAAACTAGTTGCAACCTTATTTTCAGCTTTAACAACCAAAGATTATATGTTAAAAGCACATAGACAAGTCTTTCGTTTATGATTATTTTAATTATTTTTTTAGTTAATAAAAAATGAGTGAAAAAAAGATTATCAATACGATTTACCACTCTGCTGTAATTAGGGGCCCTTAGTATAGGCTATAGCGTGTTAGCAAAAAAACATGTTTAAATGAAGCCGGCTGACCTAGGAAGGTTAGACATTGGGGATGTTTTTAAGGTTATAGTTGTAATCACTGCGGGGTTTGCGTCAAAAAGACTTTCTTGTTAACGAATATTATCCCAGAAAAAAATTAGTTCATAGAAGTTTAAATCTAGAAAATATTAATTTATAAAAAGAGGGCAGGAGTAGTTATGATGGTAGGAGGAGCTATTGTTAATGCTTTGGGCCTTCCTGGAAGCAATTATATGTTTAAAAAATTGGGGGTCCAGATGAAGAGAGAGAACGTCATAACAAGGCAATGGAAAAATTTAGCTTAAGCAAGAGCCGCTTATAAAGAAAAGACGAATTGCCCACTTAGACTTTATTAATAAAAGTTGGGGAACAGCGGCATGCAGAGCACACATTTACAGAGGGTTGAGAGGCAATGAATGAGAAATTACTTAGTGACAGGAAAGAAGTTTCTAACATTGCCACCGCCAGAACTGTCCCGACTTTTAGAACCATCAGAAGAACAGAAAATAGCAGAAATTGGTTTTATTGTGGGTGCTATGGGAGCAATCTATTCTTGCACAAACAATTTAAAATCCAAATTTAAAATACAGCCCTTCTTATGGACAAGTCAAAATATATTATTCTCCTAAAGGGTATTGGAAAGGAAGACTGCTATTGAAAAACTAAGTAAAGCTGCTAGAGTGCCTGAATCAGATGCGAAAGACGGGCTTTCAAAACAAGCAATTTGGCAAATATATCTGCCCGCCCCCAAAAGAATAATAAGGCCTTGATTTGTTAATTCAGTTCCTAATGACACCCACCAGATGGACTTGCTCTATCTTCCACATGACAAAGTTAGAAGAAAAAAGTTTAAGTATGCTCTGACAGTTGTTGACATGGCTTCAAGATACAAAGACGCTGAACCTTTAACAGATAAAAGCTCAACTGCTGTAGCTGTGGCTTTACAACAAATATACATGAGAGCCCATTAAAGTATCCTAGGATGATCCAGGTTGATGATGGAAAAGAGTTTAAAGGTTCTGTAAACCAACTGTTTTTAAACATCATGTTACAGTTAGGAGAGGGATCCCAGGCAACCATCGATCACAAGCCCTAGTAGAAAACTTTAATAAGAATCTAGCTGAACGCCTGTTTACCTATCAATACCACAGAGAAATTATGGACACTACGAAGTACAGAACGCGTAACACAGAATGGGTTAGGAGATTGCCATCAGTCGTACGTGCCATGAACAATGAAGAATTTAAAGCAACAGGCCTTAAGCCAGTAAACGCAATCAAGTTAAAAAGAATTAGCATTACTGAAGATGCGCAGGGGACTCAAAAACTCTTGCCTTTTTGGGCTAAAAGTAAGATACTTGTATGCTCCTGGAGAGGCAGAGGGCGATGTTAGAATTAGAGCACAGATCCAATAGGAGCATAGATGTATATGAAGTTGAAAGAATTATGAAAACAACCCCTCCTGTATATTATTTAAGAGAGACTCTCGTCTAAAAAGCCTGCCCCTAAAAGATCCTTTGTTCGTGAAGAGCTGCAAGTTGTCCCGCCAAACACAGTGGGCTAACAAAAAAAATAGTATTTGTTAAACTTATAATTTATTTTTTTTTTGCTAAACTTTTTTTGTGCCTATTTTGGAGTTAACTGATCATGTGTTTGTTTTTCAATGTTCTGTTTAATTGCATCAGCGTCTACCTGCCGTGAAGTAAAAGTCTTTCTCCACTCCTTTTGAAGTTCAATTTCTGTCGTCTGTAATCCTCACCATCGGCCATAAGCTTCTGAAATTCTTCGTCCGTAATGTTTTCATCCTGTAATGATTTGCTTATTCTTAATCTCAATGAACAAAGTTTTGCTGATGCTAAAGCAACAATGGCAGTGTGCTTTTGTAATTTGGGAGTTAATTTTTTTTTAAACAGCACTTACAATCATAGACACGGGCCCTAACCCTAAACCAAGGCCCCCTAATGCTAAAGAGGCTGGCGCACCAACCCCGGTGGCTAAAACGGCAACGCTAGAACCAGCACTTACGCTAGCTACAGCTGATGAGCCAGTAATTACATAAGAAAGAGTATTTAAAGCTTTAGCATATTTCTTTCTAGTAACTCTATACTTATCCAAGTCGCTTTCTATTTCCTTTTGAAGTTCAGTTATTTGCTCTAACCTAAACTGTTGAACCTCCATTTTTTAATCAAGATTATTTTATTAATTAATCTTATACATATCTTCTTATTAATACTTCTGGCAACACTTCATCAACAGAGTAAAACGCAATAAAATCAACATACTTAATGAAAATAAGTCGAGTACTGTTTAGTTTGTCTTTGTCAACCTTCACAGTAACTTTGTCAGATGATACATGGGTGTTTATTTCATCTCCGTTTTTAGTAATTGCAATAACAAACTTAAGAGGGGCATCCAAGTTTTCAGCCTTTATTTGTACACCTCTAATTAGCGCATAGTTCTGGCAAACTAGTATCCCCCCTCTCTCGGAGTAATAAATAAGCGAAAAAACATCGTCATTTGCCTAGGTAGTACCTGTAGCGTTGGGTAAATTCTAAGCCGACAGTGTCGCCCCCCACTTCAGCTAAGGACTTCTTTCTCTGTAGCATATTTCAGTACCCTGCCAGCTATTTCAATCTGTTTTTTCTGTTGTGTTCCTGGAACTAGGCTAACAAGATGAGCCCTGCATTCAAAGCCTTTCTAAAATTGTTTTTTTTTATCATAGTATACTTTGGGGGCTCCGTAGTTCAAACTTTAATTTTCCAGTCAATTTTCAGGAAGCAACCCCCAAGCATTCTCTCTTTATGAATTTTGTATTCATTTTTGCCAAAATCTTTTCCCCTTTAAATTAAAACTGTTCTAGGGTGGGATATTGCTGTCGTTTTTTGTCTTCAATTTCTGTTCGTTTGTAACCCCAAATCATCTGTGTACTCAAATCCATAAACATTTCCTGGCACTCCTATTAGATCAAACTCAGTTGTGCTCCTAGGTCTTTTAGCTCTACTGCTTGCTTTAGGAGCTAGTTCCGCTTTTGATTCTGGCCCTCGAGACATTCTTTTTTAATTTTAAAAATTTAAATAATAAACAAATTGTTATAAGCAATTAATAATAAACAATCTAAAAATAAAAAAACGTATTGAACTGGGGGTCAGTCCGTAAGCATAGCTTAGCGTGCTTAGATTTTTTCTAACTGCTCTTTTTTTTTTTAGCTTCATCGTTGTCCCTTATTATATAATTTTCACTTAAACATTCTTAAAAACTATTTTTGTCCTTAGGGGAAAAATAATACAACCGATTTTTAACTGCGATCGAAAGTCTTTTAAGACAGCATTATATTTTTGAGTTAAGAGCCACACAGAAACTAAGGCGTGACGACCGCAAAGGCTAGCTTTGACAGAGCTTTCTTTTTTTAACAATGTCTCTTTTCAGCTGAACAGTCATCAATAATAAACAGTTGTTTCAGTTCCTCAAATAGGCTATAGTAATGTTCTAAACAGTCGCTCAGTTTGTCGCTAGGACAACTAGAAAAAATTATCGTCTGTCCAAATAAATTTCCCTTTCCTTTGTAAGACTTGTTGTGCTTAATGGTTGTGCAGAATATAACAATGTGTTCGAAATGAAACCTGTATATTGTTTGTAACAAATCAAGTACGAAGACAGTTTTCCCACCCCCAGTAACCCCGCGATAAGAGAACAGGGGCGGATCTTTGGCAGAAACTTCAAGCTATCCACTGTTTTTTTAGAATATTTCTTCTCCCATTTTAATGAGCTGCGTCTTTTAGTCTGTTTTCTTCAATGTTTAACTGAGCATCACAAACCATAAAAACATGCATTTGTATTGGACCGTCTCCGTCTGCTTTCTTGCGAATATTTTTTTTGTATACCATCTTGTCTACCTTTCTCCACTTCCAAACAATCTGTTGTCAAATGGGATCTAAAATCTAACCACAGCCCATATTTACTTATTAAGTAGTCTTCAAGTCTTACATCATAAAGGCGAAGTTTTTTACATACGCGATCAACTGCAGGATCTCTTTGCCTACCTCCAGCGAACAACTTTCTTATTTCATCGAAGTGTTGGTGAGGTAAACGTCCGCGCGCTTCTGAATACAACCAAACAGACTTGCCATTTATTACACAGTCAACCTTCTCAATTTTGGATTATAAAACTCTTCTGATTCTCTCTGAAAAGGAGTTGTTTCTTCAGTAAACAAAACAAAATCCTTTTAAAGACTTCAGAGACTGATTTAGATGTATTTTCCCAAAGAGTGTCTCGCTTGTTTCTGTTTTCTGTAATAGAGTGCATAAACGTTTCAATAATAAATAACCGTTTATTTTTATACTGGGTTAAGATTGTTCTGGCCATCCAGGTTAGTAACAACATAAAAGTCAGAAAAAATGTCGCTGATCGCGTAAGTAGCAAAGGGGTCTTCTGACAAAACAACAGAATTGCTAGGTTTAAATGTCAGTCTATAAGTAAGTTTTTCTTTTAGTGCCCCTTTGGGTAATAGGGCATATTGCGTCTTTAACAGTTCAAAATCTAGGGAATGCAGAATCTGTTGCCGAATGCTTCTGCTACTGCCTCATCTTTAACATCATTCTTGCTTTCCTCCGTTTTAAAAGCCTGTGCTTAAGACCGTTTGGGGCTTTGTATTCCCTGATAACTTTTTTCTTTTCTTTCTTTTTAGGCAGCCATAGGTCAGAATGAGGGCAAATGTCTGCCTCTTTTAGTAAAAAAGACTTCTGTGCCTCCAGTTTGATTCCATATGTTTAAACGATTGCTCTGCCTAGATAGCAACAACAGTAGCATTAGGATCTGCCGATGTAATACTTTTTTGAATGATAGTTTAGCAGTGCCTGGCTTTATAACATCGTCAGCGCCAAGATCAGGGAACCTAACTATTAAATCTTGTCCAGGCTGAACTGTTGATGGAGTATTTACACTAATTACGTCTGCCTTATGCCTTTCACACCATGGGGTTCCTTCTCTTTTCTATATGGATCGAGGTCACAACCGTATGAGTTCATTTTTTAGAAAACAAAAAAGAATATAAATAAAAAATATGGATGAAGATTTTGACGCGATTGAACCTATTGAAGAAAAGATGAAGATGAACTAGGTCCTTCATTGCAAGAAGAGCTTGAAGGCATCAGCGGGCCAAGGAGTAGGGTTAAGCCAAATACGATTGCTAGATAGAATTGAATCATTATATACCATATGGGGAGAGCAGCCAGAAGCGCTTAGGGTTTCTGTTTTTTCAACAGATAAAAATAATCATTTGTATGTAAGAACCGGTAAAGGAAAGAGTGTGCGGCTTACTGCAAAGCTGGACCCAACCCATTTTTTAAAGGGCAGGGCCACAATTCCTAGAGATCTTCCTGTTGCTGACCAAAGGCAATTAAACTTTATTGACGATTTAAGGCTTGAAGCTGTTAGTCTTATACAGAACTTAGGGCAAGAGTTGCCCAACACAATCTGAAATACAAAACATACCTCTTCAAGAATTAAATCGAACAGCAGATGAACTAATAGCAGAAATTGAAACGAGTTTAAGTGAGAGACAGATGTAAAGGAACTTGTCAATTCTAAATATTCTGATCGAGAGCGCAAGGGCCCTTTGATAAAGCCTACAGACAATAAGGTGAACTAATGCACAACACAGCAAAACTTGGCGAGCTAGAAAGAGATATAAAGAAGAAAAAAATAAACGGCTGATGCAGACGATAACAATCTAGGACTAGAAGAAAGGTTAGAATACAGCAAAAATTACAGGAGTTAATGAACCAAAAGACATAACTGTTAGGCGCGATTTCTATTAACAGAGGAAAACTAGAATCACAAATAACCAAATCAGAGAAGTTTATAAACAAAATACTTCATGAAAACACTACGTTAGCAGAAAGAATAAGGTTCTGTTCAAGAAAGGGGATTACAATAGTTAGTATATTAACAGCGTAGGTTTGCTATCTCTACACTCTTTTAAAATGCTTTAACAGGTAGTGCGCCAACAGGACCAGTAACACCTCTAACACCTCAGCCTGTAAAAGTTGGATTAGAAAACAATTGCATCATCAAGCAAACTTATTAAGAAGTTAGCTGCCAAAGCGCTTGATGCTCTACCGGCATAATAGGTAGTGTTTAGTTGGGTTTTTGCTACAATAGGTAAGGTGGCTGGTTAATGGCGACCATCTGTGACATTAGGAGCGTTAGCTGCTGGGTAATTTTAGTGAAATAAAGTATGGCTAATCCAGTAAAAGTTAAAAACACAACAAGGCCGTCTTTCGCTGTATGGCTGTCAGTGCGAGCAGATCAACAGGTGGCTGCTTTCTGGCTGTGGGGCGCTTTTAAATAGATCGCTTTCTTCAGGGCTAGGGACTTTTTTTAAAATGGATGGGGCGGGCCTTGTGTTTAAAACCCTTTATTGTGCCCCAAGTTTTGATCATCTCCAGCTATAAGGATTTCATTGTTATAATTCTGTATCATTTCCAATCTGTATCTAAGGTCGGAGGGTAGCATGTAAAATCCATGACCTACAACAAAGTCAACCTTTGACCTAGATGTGCAAGAACGTCTTGAATTACCTTTGTAGCTGGCAGGCAAATCAACAGCAGAGTTAATGCATCTTCTAAATTAACTAGAAATGTTTTCTACATCAAAGCCTGTAGACTGATCTACTATGGGTAGACTTGGGCTGTGCTTGTGCTCCTAATAGCACCAAACGTATGTTTCCGATGGAGTCATTGAGTCTTTGCAACTCCTGGCAAATTTTTAGACCTTCACATCATCTAAGATAAATGTTGTCCGGCATTAGGGGTTTTGATCTATTGATCCTAATCTAACTTGTGCGTTTTTGGGTTGAAAGAGGTGTGGCCAGGCCATAATCATAATTATATTCTCTATGTTCACCCAAAATACAAATGTGCCCAACCCATGGCAGTGGTCTAATTTTGTCTAAAGTCAGTTAAAGGGTTAATGTAAATTCGTTGCAGATTCTTTCATATGCATTATTGTTCATTGGACGTTGAATGGATAAAACGCGTTGTCGTTGGGAGGGGCACTTGCAGTTCGGTTAGTATGGCGTCTGTACTGGTAATAAACATGAAAGTTATATACTGACCTTACTAAAAGATTGGGTGGTTTAATGGTCTGCATATGAAACCCGCAGCCAGTAGTTGCGCAGTAAAAAGGCAAAATTTAACTGATTCTGGAAAAGGCCCCTAGGGTGGGATGACCATGCTGATGGCACTCTGTCGCTCTTTATTTGGCGGATTTAAATATTAGTTAGTGGGTTTACAAGTCTGACTTGGAAGCCATATGATCATCTACTGCAATGGTTAAATTGCCCGAGTCCAAAGATTTGGGTTATAAAACTCCCTACATTGTAAGTAGCACTTTCATTATATTTAAAAGGCTCCATTTTTATATTAATTTTTTAAATAGTTTATAAAAAAGGGTGCGCATCTATATAAACCAACAAAACAAACGGTGTTTTTTTAACAAACCCAATTGACAATAGGCGCGGCAATTATAGGGGTTTCCCTTAGAGAAATTGGTTTTAAAGTTATGTGGGCTAACATATCTGAAAAGGCCAGAATAACTGGATTAAATGTTAATGGCGAGCAAGGCAATCAAGTAACTCACCTAACATACATGATGGCTACTACAACTTTGTTCTTTAAAAGAAGAACTTAGCGAATTTGGCATATTGTTAACAATTTTCGAGGCAAACCTCAGAATTTCTATAAATTTCCCACTAGAAGAAAAAAAGAGAGTACACTTCCCCAAAGGACTTGCTCGAATTTAGGCTTTCCCCAGCAGTGACAAAGATTATAGATTTTGTACAAGAGAAGATGTTTTATCAATTTAAAGGCAATAAACCTTCTGATTTTCTCGTGAACCCAATGTTGTATGTCCATTTACAAGAGTTTAAAAACATGTGCTAAATTGTTTGGCTGGCAATCCGTCAAAAGTTTTAAAGGTTTTGCTACCAACTGGGCGGGGGGGTTTGCGATTTTCAGTTATATACGTTTGACGGAGACAGTCAATTTAAAGAATTAAATAGCGTAAATATAAATTCATTGGATGTAAAAATAACTAATCAAGATGGAAAGCCAGTTGTTTTTTCTGATTTAAATTTAAAAGAGCTAGAAGTAAAAGAGCATATTAGAAAAGTAGGGAGGGCTCAGTCCCGCGGACGTTAATAAACTTTCGTTATATTTAAATTATTTTTTTTAAATAGTTATAAAAAAGATGTACATCTATATCCCAAGCAAACGAGCGTGTGTCTTAACGTACCCAATTGTCAATTGGGCGGAGTTGTAGATTGCCCTTAAAGAATTGGCTTTAAGTTTAATTGGTTTAACATATCTGAAGGAGCTCAAAATAACTGGGTCAATATTAGTTTAAAGAGGCGGGCAAATCAAATAACTCATGTGCAAAAGGGTGATGGTTATTACAACTTTTGTTCTTTTAAAAAAAGTACTTGGCGAATTATGGTATTGTTAACATTAACGAGGCAAACCTCAGAATTACTGTAAATTTTCACTAAAAGAAAGAAGAGAGTAAAACTTTTTCCCCAGGGGTTGGCTAAAAATTGGGCTTTCACAGTAGTGACAAAGCTTATAGATTTAGTACAAGAGAAGGGGGTCTGGCAATTTAAAGGTAATAAACCATCTGATTTTCTTGTGAACCCAATGTTGTAGTTCATTTACAACAGTTAAGAACAGATTCTAATTTGTTTGATGGCTACCATCTACAGTCTAAAGGTTTTGCCATCAAAATAGGGCGGGGTTTTTCGATTAACGATTAATCTCAGTTGGAAAAAACATGAATTTAAAGAATTAATTAAAAGGGGCCCATAAATCATTAGATGCAAAAATAACTAATCAAGAAGGAAAGCCAGTTTTTTTGTTCTGATTTATTAATGGTATTAGAAGTACAAGAGCGCGCTGTGAGTCATTAGGGTTTTAAAATATGTGTGCGTGCGTGGGCGGGGGGTGGGGGGTGTGTGGTTTAATTAACTATTTAATCAATAGCAGGGCTTTTGACCTGGATTACTGCATTGCTTGTTTTGGCAAAACGCTCTCTCTCACACATACACACACAAACAAACAAACACAAAAAAACAAAAAACAAATACAAACAAACGCAGACACACAAACACACACGGGAATCATTCACACAAAGACAGGACAGTGCTGCAGGGGAGTTGAAAGGGGGTTTTTGTGTCCACACTTGAATGTCGTAAATTCAAGGGCGACCACCAAAAGCACTTATTAGAGTCCTGAATCAATAACACAGGGTCTCTTCAAAGTTTTATCGGCGGCCGTCTGAGACAGCCTTAAAACAATGATTGAAACGGTGAAAACAGGTGAATAGGTGAAACGTTGAAGCAGCTAACCACAACAGCAAAAGCATTTCATTATACACAAAGTCAATGGGACAGGAGTGAGAATGTCAGCAGGTAGGCTACCGCTCACGCGGGAACGGGTTCTATTTTTAGGCTGTGATTCAGCGGTTGCCTTCCACCGCTTTCCCCTGAATGGTTACTGGGATTGTGGAGCTCGCTTGTGCTCGGTATGCATTGATCGCGTTTCCAGTACTGTGCAAATTCTGGCACTTGCAGCATGGCAATTGATTCATTCAGCTTGCCAGAAATGAAATGTGGCTTTACAACAAATATACATCGAGGCCCATTAAAGTATCCCGCATGATTCAAGTTGATGAATGGAAAGAGTTTAAAGGCTCTGCCAACCAGCTGTTATTTTAAAAAATCATGTTACAGTTTTGGAGAGGGATTCCAGGGAACCACGATCCCAAGCCCAGTAGAAAACTTAATAAGAATCTACCGAACGCTGTTTTAAAACCTTTATCCCAAAAAGACCCAGAGAAAATGAGAATTTAAAAACAGG
>JAFLJL010007335.1:0-17334 GCA_018398815.1 Conus ventricosus | reverse complement strand
GACATGGATTGGGAAAGTGTGTGAATTGCTAATACATTTTTCTTTTCCTTTGGGACTGGAGTCACGCACAGACACTGAAGCGGGTGGGTTTGGGGTGAAGGTAAATACCTGGTAATCTTCTGCACTGTGTGCTCTGATATCTGTCAGAATTAAACAATGCATACAGGAAATTCACATGATTAAGGAAGGAAACAGTGGCACTGATATGGGTTGGTTCTGTTCGTCAGCGACATCGATTTCAATTTGCACTCAGACATCCCAGATTGATCAGAGAACGCCATGGGGTCACACAGTCTGTTAGGACACAGTTATAACAGTTAAATACTTGTGTATACAAATGACACTTCTTAGGCAGATTTTTTTTTTTTTATTTACAACACACACACGCTACATACACATTCACACTATTCCTCTTTCTCTCTTTTGTTTGTTTGCGTGGCTTGTTTGTTTTATTTGTAAGTTTTCCTTCTGTTTCACTACCCATGTCATCATTATTTTATGAATACCATGTTTGTTATCAATATCATTCTAGAATTAGATTTCAATGTTTGCCTATGTTGAATTGTCAGTATGAATGTATATATATATATATGTGAAATATGTAGCATGACAAGGACAGATTGTAAGACGAGGGCTTGCCTAACTTCTTCATCTTGCGTATTAACCTATTTAAGATCAATCAATCAATCAATCTCTTCTCTCTCTCTCTCTCTCTCTCAAGCATGCACACCATTGACAAGCAAGCACACACTTGAACTTGGAATTACTCCTTTCACCCTTTTCTTCTGTTAATGTGCTGTACTAACATGTCTCACCATGTTCCGCTTGCTGTTGATAGGTCTAGTTGTAATTCTAGTCAAAACTGGTTAACTGGATGTTTGTCCTGACTTACCTTCAATTCATAAAAAACTGGTTAGCCGGTCATTATATAGAAGAAAAGAAAAAATGTAATAATAAGTAATTCTATTTTTGTGAATCACATGATGCACTGATGCAGTCTTTTGATTCTATTTCTAGTCATTAGTTCTATGTTTCAATTGAAAACGACTGATGACAAGATGAAGGCACTCCTTTGCTAAAAAAATATTCACAGTAAATGAATGGAGAAATAACGAAGGATTCATTGATCCCGCCCAATGAACAGGGATGCACAACTTCCACTGGGCTGGTTTATTTTCCGTTATGATCCAATGTGTAGGCGTCACTTGGTGCCAGCAAGTCTGTATCTGATTCATACAAACACTGTCGCATTGGTTGGTTCACATGATTTTAACAAATGTGGAACGTAACCAATAATAATAAATAATAATATAAATTCAGCTGGGTGAGAAATCGGCCGCGAGGCCTTTAGCCTGATTCTTTTGGTCAACACTAAACTGCTTACATAAAAAGTATCCTTAACGATCTTTTGATCATTCATCTGATTTGATTACTTGTGGACTTAATGATTCCGCAGTACAATTTGTCTTATGTGGTCTAGGTGGGTGGCTAAGACTGCAGGAGTACTTGTTCTTGGAGGGTGCTGTCTAGTGATTCTTGAAACTGTTAGAGTTTTGCATTCACAATCTGGTATCGGAGCGAGTTCACGTGTCACTACCTAATGATGGAAAAAGTTTTGTTGATGTTGAGTTTACTGTAGTTTTTCATTAGTTTTAAAATTGAGACCTTTAGGTTTGGTCCTTGGGTGTTGGTATGAAGGAGGAGGCACAATTATAGAAGTTCATCATCCATGTGGTATATTTATACACTTAATATTTCTCCTCTGATTTCTGTAACTCATAACTGGGTAATTTCACTGCCTTCAGTGTCTCAAACTCAAGATGACCCAAAACCGGGACAACTTTGTGGATCTGGGGAGCATTCCTTCATTATTTTTGGCTATTTTAGATGTGGCTTAACAAGTTGCATATTCCAGATGTGGTCTAACTAGGCAGTGAAAAGGAAGTCGCATTGACTCGGGGGTCCAGGAAAAACGATAGGATCTGGGATTTCCAATCCAGGATTCTGTTGGTATATTGACATTGCATTTCGACATGTTAGAAAACTGCAGACTGAGTCATCAGGACCCCTAAATCTTTCTGCATCTGCTTCGCAGAGGAACTCTTTCTGGATTGCGATGAGTTTTTCTTATGTATACTGATGATGGATCATGGCATTGCCATGTGAAGAACCAATGCATTTCGTTGCACTGAATTTTAATTGCCACTGTCGACATTAAAGCAACTTTCATGCTATTCTTGAAGTTTACAGTTGAATCCCAAGCAGGTCCAAAGAATCTTGAATCATCAGCATAATACTGGCAAGGTTTTCCACCTCATCTGGCAAGGTCGTTGAAACAAAACGAAGAGGACGGCCTAAGAAACTGCTGTGGTACCCATTGTTACTTGCCAAGTAGACATTTGCTCATAGACTTTTTAGTTTTACTCTTTGCTTTCTGCGATTAGGAGTGTTAGGCAGGGTGCAAAGTCCTTCTAATTCTTAATGTAAGGATGATTTAATGCTAGTAGTTGTGCTATAATATGTTGTACAACTTCAGTTGTCACAGCATGTGTTCAGCAAAAATTCAGGAGCATTCAATGGAGACTTCAATTCTGTTGCTTCTCATCATTGGCGCTCAGCGAAGATAGCAGATAACTCAATATTTTTTTTTTTTTTTTTTTTTGACATCGACAACACAAATCCAGAAGGAAAACCAAACTTAATATTATTTTGCTTTCGGTTCGCCGCATTTCTTAACGGAGGAATTAAACAGTAACAAGGGAAACAACTAGCTCGAATGACCAAGTGGGGAGTTTCGTCTACAGTCAATATTAAAGACAAACTCTACGCGCTGGATTGTCTGTTGAAGCTCGAGATGTATTTAATCCACCCCCCCCCCCCCCCCCCCCCCCCCCCCCCCCCCCCCCCCCCCCCCCCCCCCCCCTTGTTCTTTTAAATGCTTTTTTTCGTAACGCACTCACAGATCAATCCGGGGGGTTTTTGGGGGAATTTTTTTTATTTTTTTTTTTTTTCCAATGTACTGTTTAGGCTTGGAATAGAGAGAGAGAGAACTGGACTTGAACGACATGACATTTTATTGATAATTCTATACCTGTTCATTTCTCCAGGGGCTAGCAAATAGAATTTACCATTACAAATTCGTGTTCACGAACATCGCATTAATGACTGGCCAAATAAATTTTTGAACATTACTAAAGGCTCTATGATTGAGTGAGGTCTCCAATTACTTTCCCCGCTTCATGGACAGGGAGAGTTCCTTTTTTTTCGTCCCCTACCCCCTATTTTTTTTTTTTAAGTAATACCTGATGGTGGCGAGATGCGAGATAGTTTTATTCAAAAAGGGTGACAAACAAAAAAGCAGAGAATATAGACTGTCTTTCATATATAGCTAAACTATTGACACTAATATATAGTACCATAATGGCATCTTGACCAATAGTTTTTAAATAACGCCCCCCAGCCAGGTTTTAGGACAGCGAAGGAGTTGTGGAGATCAACTTATAAAATCTCAATGATTTTAATAACTGTCTTAACAACGACAGCAACTAGATGCACTTATTAGAATTTTCTAAAGCCTTTGATAAGGTTGAACCATGCGGGCTGCTGTTAAATTAGAACACATTCAGCAATGGCGCCGGTTCTTTGCAAAAATGGGCTAGATCATTTCTGTTGGGACAACGCAGAAGTTGTTGTGGAAGGGGTCGTCATCCCATGCTAAACCAGTTTGTCAGGTGTACAAGGGGAACTGTTCTGGGGCCTTGTTTTTTCTTAATTTATTAAATGACATAAGAAGAAATCTCTTCTGGAAATACTCATAAGGCTTTTGCAGATGAAGGTAGTAATAGATAATCAGAAGCAGAATGAAAAGCATTTAAAGACGATCTAAACGCTTTTACAAGAGTGGGACGACGTGGAAAAGGAATTTCATCCCCAAAAAGTGCCAAGTGTTTGCGAAAAATGTAACAAACGTCACCAATAGATAGATTATTTATCTTAATACTTCCTTAAACGAAACTACTGCGACAAAATTATTTAGGGTGTGATTATAGATAGTCGTCTCAAATGGAAAGCAACTTAAATTTAGTATGTAAGAAAGCAAACACATCTTAGCTTCTTTAAGGCATATCAATGATGCCCCAAAAGGTTTATAAAGACGACTAGCTACAAAACACTGGTTAGACAGTTACTGGAATTTGGTTGCTCTGTTTGGGATCCTTACCATCTACACGACAATTGATAACCTCGAAAAGATTCAGAGAGAGAGACGGTTCGTAACAGGGAACCACATTTTTTCAGAGGGAAAAAGGGAATACTAGGAAGAAATAAGGAAATTAGAATGGAAACTAGAAGAGGAAGAATTTTATAACTTAACATCTTTTCAAAGCGAGCTATAAAGATAATTGATGTTCAGTGGCGAACTTGTATTGAATAAAAGTAGCACCAGGAGTGGCGGACATGATATACATATACTCAACATAGTGGACAGCCATTACATTCTTTTTCTCTATTCAGTCGGCGGTGGAACTCACTGCGGGGTGCCATCAGTTGCACAATGCAATACTATTTTAAAAAAACAAATTGATACGACAGTTTTGAGATCTGACATATTGACGATTTTTATTTTCACTTCCCAGATATTTTCGGTTACCTGGGCTGAATTTGCCATTGTTTTAACTTCTGAATTCGATGTTCGACCCTTGATTGCCAAATTTGCTCCAGGGGCCAAAGTTGAAGTCGCACTATTTTATGTATTTATTTTTACTTTTTAACATGCACGTGGTGACCTATCGTTGTTTTTGAGGTGTTAAACCAGTATTTTAGGAAAGAAGAAGAAGAAGAAGATATATTACCGCTTGATCCTCGATCAGTTTAGTTCTCGTAAATAATGAGATCCTCAATCATTATTAATCAAAGTTTACGAGCATCCATCATTAACTTCATTCTAGGAATATTTGTTAGAGTAAATTTGTCCAGTCAAACTCCATCATTCCACAGCATGAACACACACCTCTCTTAGTTTCTTTTCTTGTTCAGCTGTGATCTTCTTCGGAAAACGTTGTACAGAACAACGTGAGACTTGTCTTACGACACTTCATCGGCAAGGGACATTACATACGCCATTCTTCAGGTTAGGTGATGCATTCACATTTTCTCTAAATATTTCCTACACGCTGCATTTCAAACAAAAATGGTGACACGTCTTCAATAGCTCCTTTGCACACAGAATTAATAAATCTTGGTACCACATCCTTCGTATCTCAGTTTATGCACCTTATAGGAGAAAAGCCAATCTAAACTTATCTTACGCTTCTTTTGACACTTGATATCTCGTAATCCAAATAATGCTCTGTTGTAGGAACATGCCTTAAAGAGAATACAGTTCAAAAAACGTTCTGCTGATTCAGTTATCATGCCAAGTTTGTGTATACTGATCGCGAGTCTCTGTCTAAAAAAATATGAGTGAAAATTGTTATATTGCCAACACTCTGTTGCAACAAACATCTCCAAAAATCGTTTACAACTAATTAACTGTCTCACGTAAAAACGCCATGTTTTTTTGCCAATTCATGCAGGTGGTTGAAATATTATAGTTTTTGGGTAGTCTTTCTTCTGCCAGATTACAAACTTTAGCCAGTACCGGAATACACCTTTCAGCGCCTAATACCATACTTGGATATCGGGGTCTCAGCACATTTTGTTTGGCATTTGGCTTACTTACGTTCAAGTAAGTTTACAGGAGCAAAATATGTGACTTTCTAGTACATCCGAAGCTGTTGGTTGAGCCCAGCTCAGCCATACAGTTAAAATGGGAGCCAATTGGAGCGTTCATACATCTTAAAGAACACATGTCGCGAATATCTCCTAATTCAAGGCATCTAAGGAGCTGAGTTGTTTAATTTTTGCTTTAGATGGCGCCAGTCTTCCACGCAAACGTTAGTTGAAAGCTTGGTTGTGTAAAATGTTATAGCCCTACATATTTATAACTGTTGATACGTTATATGTTCTGCATATTTCATTCTTCTTTCTGTCCCCGATATTCCCCTTTCTGGAATTAAATTATTTTCGTCTTTTCCAGAATTAACTTTACTCATAATTGTTGCAACTTGTTTGGGATCTCAAATTCATTTTGGAAGCTTGGGACAGTATGAAGCTAATCAACATCATCAGGCAAAGAGAGGAGAGGAGAAGAGAGAGAGAGGGAGAGAGAGAGTGGAGAGAGAGAGAGAGAGAGAGCGAGAGCGAGAGATGAGCTGTTGAGAGAGAGAGAGAGAGAGTGGGGGGGGGGGGGGGGGTGGGGGGGAGAGACAAGACAAGAAAGACAAGACAAACTCTTTATATACGAGTCTATTAGACGCCAAACGTGATTTTTTACATCCAGGTCATCGCCTGCGTAGGGACTACAAATGCTGTGAAATAATTACAGTAAGCAATCAAAGAAGCAGAAAGCGGTCTGTAATAATAGAGGAACATCACATGGAAAAAGAAGATAAATGAAAACAAAACACAAAATAGAATAATAACAAGCATAACAACAATAAACATAAAATAACTAAATAATAAAAAAAAAATAAAAAATATAAATGAATACAATATTGAAGAGGAAGGAGAGAGTGGGGGTAGGGAGTGAGGTGGGTGTGTGTGAGAGCGAGAACGGGGGAGAGAGGAGGAGGGGGGGGGGGTGTAAATCCCACCAAACAAACATTCATTTATTGCGGACCTTGTATAGTGTAATGTTGTGAAGGCAAAAACAACAAAAAAACAACAACAACAAACAAACAAACAAACCAAAAACGACAACGCTGTGACAAGCACTAAAGCAGTGCAACCAAACAAACTGTAACAGAATGCAATAAATGAAGCAAAAGCCTCGACAAAATCAAACAATAACTACTAAATTAGCAAATGCCTCGACAAATCAACAATAAACACAAAATGTAGCCAAATGCCTCGACAATCTAACAATAACAAACTAAATGTAGGAAATGCTCGAACCAAAATCAACAATAAAACTAAACGTAGCAAATGCCTCGCAAATCAAATAAAACTAAACGAAGCAAATGCTCGGACAATCAACAATAAACTAAACGAAGAAATGTCGAAAATCAACATAACAATAAAGTCGCAAAATTGCCTCGACAAATCACAATAAAAATAGTAGCAAATGCCTCGACAACTCAACAAAAACAATATATGTAGCAAATGCTCGACAATAACAAGACAACTACAACGTAGCAAATGCTCGACCATCAACAATAACAATAAAATGTAGCAAATGCTCGACACAACAACATAACATACTAAACGAAGCAAATGCTAGACAAAATCAACAATAACAACTCAAGTAGCAAATGCCTCGAAAATCAACAATACACAAACTAATGTAGTGACAAATTAACAATACAATTTAAATGTAGCAAATGGGCCTCGACAAAATAACAATAACAACCAAATGTAGAAATGGCCTCGACAAATCAACAATAAAACTACATGTAGCAAATGTCGACAAATCAACAATAAATTAAATGTAGCAAATGCCTCGACAAATCAACAATAACAACAAATGTAGCAAATGCCTCGACAAATCAACAATAACAACTAAATGTAGCAAATGCCTCGACAAATCAACAATAACAACTAAATGTAGCAAATGCCTCGAACAATCAGTGGTCATTATGACATATAACCAATTTCTGCTTATGTACCCGGGGTTATTAGAACCAATTTTATTGATACAGGTATTCGTTAACGCAGTCGAACAATGTCCAAAAGTTAAATTAGTTCTAACCAACAGATAGAAAACTTTAAGACACGATACATGGTCACTCTTATTTTATAAGGGCAATAAACATGTGCAGACCATTTTAAATGGAAATGATGCTATTCCAACAGCAGTCAAAAAATGGAACAACTCGTTTGAAACTCTGAGCTGGAAGCATATTTTTTCACATTATTATAAAACTACCAAAGATGTACAGCTCAGATGGTTTCAAACCAGACTATTACATAGACTATCCCACTCAGAGATATTTGTTCAGGATTAAAATTACCGATTCCCTATTTGCAACTTTTGTAATATGGATGAGCAATGCATTTCACACATGTTGTATGAAATTTTGCTATTGTCAACAGATTTTGGACCGGTTTTGAACATTTGCTTAAGGAAAAAATGTCCACATTGTGATTACCTTCAAATTGATAAAGAATTAGTTTTGTTCGGAGTAAAACAAAATATTACAACAGATAAGCCTCTAGATTTATTCTGCTTCTGGCTAAATTTTATATATACAAGACAAAATTGCAAAATATACACCCAAATGTCCAGTTGTTCATAACATTTCTTAGAAACAGATTGGAATCAGAAAAATATGTATCTTTTTTGAACAACACATATAGAGAATTTGAAGAAAGTTGGCTGCCTTATTCCACACTTTTTTCTTGATCTTTGAAATACGGTTTCTTTTTATTAACAAAACTGGATAGAGCCCTATGGCTGCTGTCAAAGAATTTTATTTTATTACTCTTTTTCAAATTTTTTTTGTATTTCTCTGTTATGGTTATTATCAATCATGTAATCTGTTTTCAATATTTATACTATGTTACAGTACTTAGTCGATTCCTATCAATATTATACAAGCTGTGTGTGGCATGCCGTGAAAGAAGAAAGAAAAGAAAAGAGGAAGTTGTAGATACCTACCTGAGCATTCCGAAGAAGTCTCATCATACTCTAACTTGTTTCACTCCACGTAACTTACTACACAAAAAACTATACTATGTATAGATCAACTTCAACTGATACTAGCGATAAGAGTATCATGTATTTATATATATGCTGTATCATCTATGATAATCAACTAACAACTCTCTCCTGTATCCTTTACCTGTGTGTATGTGTGTGTGGTGTGTGTGTGTGTGTGTGTGTGTGTGTGTGTGTGTGTGTGTGTGTGTGTGTGTTGTGTGTGTGTGTGTTGTTGTGTGCATGTGTGTTGTAGTCGGTGCATTTGTATATGTATTGGTATGTGTATTTGCATTATGTATATGTGTATGTATATGTATATATGTGTGTATGTGTATGCAGGTGTGTGTATGTATAGTCATATATACATGTGTATGTAAATGTGTACATACGTATGTGTATGTGTGTGTGTTGTGTGTGTGTGTGTGTGTGTGTGTGTGTGGTGTGTGTGTGTGTGTGTGTGTGTGTGTGTGTGTGTGTATAGTACATTGTGTGGGTGCATGTTATTTCTCAAATTCATAGTACCTAGTACTACTGTTTTGTCACTATAATGTTCTGTGTTTGTCAGTTTGTTTGTAACTGAAAATGAAAAACAAACCTCCTTGTAACTACTACTTTTTTTTCTCTTCCCCCCCCCCCCCCCACACTCATTCAAACTGAGTAAAACACAAAGAAAAATTGCCAGATTGTAACAATTCTATATTTACTATTCATAATTCATTTATTGTTTATAACAACACATCCTTACATGTACTGGACATGCTTATGTCAAATTGACAGATCAACAATAACAACAAAATGTAGCAAATGCCTCGACAAATCAACAATAACAACTAAATGTAGCAAATGCCTCGACAAATCAACAATAACACAAAATGTAGCAAATGCCTCGACAAATCAACAATAACAACTAAATGTAGCAAATGCCTCGACAAATCAACAATAACAACTAAATGTAGCAAAATGCCTCGACAAATCAACAATAACAACTAAATGTAGCAAATGCCTCGACAAATCAACAAAAACAACTAAATGTAGCAAATGCCTCGACAAATCAACAATAACAACTAAATGTAGCAAATGCCTCGACAAATCAACAATAACAACTAAATGTAGCAAATGCCTCAACAAATCAACAATAACAACTAAATGTAGCAAATGCCTCGACAAATCAACAATAACAACTAAACGTAGCAAATGCCTCGACAAATCAACAATAACAACTAAATGTAGCAAATGCCTCGACAAATCAACAATAACAACTAAACGTAGCAAATGCCTCGACAAATCAACAATAACAACTAAATGTAGCAAATGCCTCGACAAATCAACAATAACAAATAAATGTAGCAAATGCCTCGACAAATCAACAATAACAACTAAATGTAGCAAATGCCTCGACAAATCAACAATAACAACAAAATGTAGCAAATGCCTCGACAAATCAAACAATAACAACTAAATGTAGCAAATGCCTCGACAAATCAACAATAACAACTAAATGTAGCAAATGCCTCGACAAATCAACAATAACAACAAAATGTAGCAAATGCCTTGATAAATCAACAATAACAACTAAATGTAGCAAATGCCTCGACAAATCAACAATAACAACTAAATGTAGCAAATGCCTCGACAAATCAACAATAACAATAAATGTAGCAAATGCCTCGACAAATCAACAATAACAAATAAATGTAGCAAATGCCTCGACAAATCAACAATAACAACTAAATGTAGCAAATGCCTCGACAAATCAACAATAACAACTAAACGTAGCAAATGCCTCGACAAATCAACAATAACAACTAAAGGCAGCAAATGCCTCGACAAATCAACAATAACAACTAAACGTAGCAAATGCCTAGACAAATCAACAATAACGTACAACTAAATGTAGCAAATGCCTCGATAAATCAACAATAACAACTAAATGTAGCAAATGCCTCGATAAATCAACAATAACAACTAAATGTAGCAAATGCCTCGACAAATCAACAATAACAACTAAATGTAGCAAATGCCTCGACAAATCAACAATAACACTAAATGTAGCAAATGCTCGACAAATCAACAATAACAACTAAATGTAGCAAATGCCTCGACAAATCAACAATAACAACTATTAAACAATATGCAACGATGAACAAATCAGCTCAGAAACACAACAGTAATGCAAAGAAAACATCACACAACAATCAACAAAAACAGTTCAACAAAATACCAACAACAACAACAACAACAACAAAACAGGTAGACAAAACAACAATAAAATTCCAGTAGAATAACGAAAAAATTAAATGAATAATAACAACAACAACAACAACAACAACTAAAAACCCACACACATTATAATCAACCAAAAGCAACAAAAGCAACATGACAATTCAAGAAAACAGTTTTACAATTAAGCAACAACAAAATGACAGTAAAGTTGACCGATTTTTTTTTACTCAGCAAATACTTTTTTTACTGACAAGAGTTGACATGGATTTCCCTCTGACCGTTGTCATCCAGTATGTCCCCCTTTACCTGTTGGGAAAAACGTCGGAGTCACAAGGTCGGAAAAGGAGTCCTTTACCCAGTGTGGTTTTACTTTCGGAATTTTTATGGTCGACAGGCTTTTTTTTATCGCTTCTTTGTTGTTGTTGCTATTGTTGTTGTTGTCGTCGTCGTCGTCGTCGGAATTTTTATGGTCGACAGGCTTTTTTTAATTATCGCTTCTTTGTTGTTGTTGTTGTTGTTATTGTTGTCGCCGTCGTCGTCGTTGTTGTTGTTGTTGTTGTGTTTGTGCAAGTGAGTACTCTGTCTGTCTGTCAGTCTGTCTGTCTGTCTGTCTGTCTGTCTCTCTCTCCTCTCTCTCTCTCTCTTCCTCTCTCTCTCTCTCATCTCCTCTCTCCTCTCTCTCTCTCTCTTTAACATGATCTTTTCGTTGAGTGGTTTCCGTTTTATTATTCATTGATTCTCTCCAGTTCTGTCTCTCTCTGTCTTTCTGTCTCTGTCTGTCTGTCCTGTCTGTCTGTCTGTCTGTCTGTCTTCTCTCTCTCTCTCTCTCTCTCCTCTCTCTCTCTCTCTCTCTCTCTCTCTCTCTCTCTCTCTTCCGGTTTCCGACGAGTGCGGACGTGTTTTACAGATCCAGTGGTTTACAACAAAGTTATTGAAAGTTAATGTGGCAAAACAAGGTAAATATGACGGTATGTTGACAGTATACTTGCATTTCTAACTTCTTCAAGTCAGTGTGTGATGTGATTGTGTGTGCATTCAACGATTCACGTGGATTGTGTATTGTGTACCCACGTGTAGCGTGATGTGAAGCAAGCCGCCATCATGCACTAGTTTCCCCTTCAGCCAACTGCCGCGCAACTGGGTACAGTTGCAGTCATGGGTCCCATCACGCGATCCATGACCCAGGACAAAGGAGCGACGCTCGGGGAACATTTTCTCGAGCGTATCACTCACATTATGGACCCCATACAGAAAACATTTGACACACTTTCACACTCAATGCCACAATGGAGATACACATTGTTTCATAGATACGTTGGTGCTTACAAACCAACCGGCATCAACAGCTCATGGACTGACTATGCATCAGACCACAAAATTCACAACATTTAGTTTACACTAACTGCACTAGACTACCACCAGACCTATTCCAGTCAACACTTGAATTACGACTCAGATCACACCCAAACAAAATCTTCTCAAGATCCACATTTATTACCAACCAACAAAATCCTTGTTCAGGGCCGGGCCTGCCAAGACTGGGTCAATGAGGAGTTCAGAATACTGCGTGCCATTGTACACACGCTGACCGCGGCGCCAGCATCAACACACGACCGATCAGTCTCCGCAGCACTCCCTGTCGCTACAGTGTGTAGATCAGTCTCCGCAGCACTCCCTGTCGCTACAGTGTGTAGATCAGTCTCCGCACCACTCCCTGTCGCTACAGTGTGTAGATCAGTCTCCGCACCACTCCCGTCGCTACAGTGTGTAATGAGTCTCCGCACCACTCCCTGTCGCTACAGTGTGTAGACAGTCTCCGCAGCACTCCCTGTCGTACAGTGTGTAGATCGGTCTCCGCAGCACTCCCTGTCGCTACAGTGTGTAGATCGTCCTCCGCAGCACTCCCTGTCGCTACAGTGTGTAGATCGGTCTCCGCAGCACTCCCTGTCGCTACAGTGTGTAGATCGGTCTCCGCAGCACTCCCTGTCGCTACAGTGTTTAGATCAGTCTCTGCACCACTCCCTGTCGCTACAGTGTGTAGATCAGTCTCCGCACCACTCCCTGTCGCTACAGTGTGTAGCGAACACCGGCAGAAGCGCTGTGCAGTTCTCACCGCTCCTACACAGCACCCAGTAGAGCTGAAATGTGAGCCGCCCCCTTCGGAAGTAGCAAGATTGTTCTCCACCGTCTCCATGCCCTGCAATTCTTCCAAGGCCTGTGTTGTAGAGAATGTAGATATCTATGTTCAAGCTCACCCATCTTATTTTGCACGAAACCCCCCCTTTTCAAATACAAATCGCGTCCATCACATATCAGTTTTGGTCAAAATTAACACCTGTTTCTAAACAGAATTAACACGCCAAAACCTCTAAAATTGACGTTATTAGTACTTTAAAACGGGGGTTTCCGTGCAGAATAGGATTTGGCGATCGTGAACATAGATATCTACATTCTCTCCAGGCACATAAAATCAACTAACGTTTATATGGTTTGACAATACTACTCCGAGACTGGTTCCAATCAGTATTGATCTCTAAGGCTGCAACACCGTGTGTGCAGTGGCGCGTGCAACACGAGACCTGCTGCCTGCAATACTGCATTACTAATTAGTTGAGCTGTCGCGCGTGCACGTTCAACCAATCGCCAGGGAGTATGACGTCATTTTGGCTGGGGAAGTGACATTTTGCGTTGTTAGCAACCGAACAGCCCTGTCCTGTCATTTCTCTTGGCGGTGTTGAGCGGTGAAGACGTGTGATAAAAGTGATTGACTTCAAACTTTGTTTCTGCTGATTGATATGTCTCGTGATAGTATTTCTCCAGATTTATCTCCTTCTTCTTCAGAGTTAGCTCAGGAAATTTTTGAATCGCAAGTAGCACACCAAAATCTAAAAGATTTCTCTGAACAACCAACTAGTTTAATTTTGCCAGAAGATCATAGAATGGAGCCAACAACAGCGTCTACTTCAAACTCAGAAATGAACTGGAACGCGGATCAAGCAAACATAATTCAAGAACACATGAATTATTACCAATTATGTTTCAATACTTTGGCCGGAATGAAAGATAAAGGACCAGACCCTAAAAAGAAACTCCCCAAACTCCCTTCAAAACCAAAACGAAGACTGGCTGAAGTATATTGCTCAACAAAGAAGGCTAAAACAACTATGACTCCAAATGAACTCCACGAGTATTTGAAGTCAAAATTGTTGATGTTCAGATGAAAGTTAGGAAGGAAGTGTTTTTTTTCAACCTGACTGATATCACATCAACAGCAACTGCCGTTGAAAAGTTAGTTGAGGGATATAAACAGATGAAAAGACAGGAGGCAACTTCAATGGCGTTCAATCTGCAATATGGAGGTGTTCTGGAAACTACTTTTAAGTTTTTTGAAGCAGAACAAGGGAAAGGAATGCACAATAAAACGTGGAATGAGTGGTTGAAAACAGAGATTGGAATTTGTCCTTCCTACGCTCGGAGACTGAGAGAGATATTTCGTTTGTTATTTCCATACATTTCCAAATTCAGCACTGTTGGACTGTCTTTTTATGAAGTCTTTAACATGAAAAAAGAGCTCAAAACCATGTTTGAAAGCAGTGAGGAGATCAGACGCTATTGGGTTGAGAAGGCAGTGTCAATTGTTTCTGACTGTGAACAGCAGCAATCTCAGTAAAAATGGTGGAACTGATCAATAATACCAGTCAGTTCACTCACCACCACACGCAGTGGCCGCCGCCAGACTGGTCTAATCAATATTGGCCTCCCTGAGGAGACGTCGACTATGGTTGAGCACTGAAATAGGCCACGCTACAGCCTGTAGCGCCGAAATAGGTGAACTAGTATTGACATTTTTGTTCTACTCTGTTTAAACGCCCTGCTTCAACTTTTTGGCTGCCTTTTCAGATGGCCTGCCTCCATTATAATGAAAATGGCTTTTGTATATAATGAAAATGACTTTTGTATATAATGAAAATGACTTTTTTGTTGTTGTGGCTTCAACGTATTGCTCCTGCTTCATCTTCATCCTCTTCACCATTTCAATTCCCTGCTTTAAGGCTGCCTTTTCAGGCGGCCACTGATAGAACTTTGAAAGAGATCCTGTGATTATTGATTCAGGACTTTTGATAAGTGCTTTTGGCGGCTGTCTCGAATTTACGTCGTTCAAGTGTTAACCACAAAAAGCCCCTTTCACTTTTCCCCACAAGCACCGTCCTGTCTATTGTGTGTGTGTGTATATGTTTTTTAGTGTGTGTGTGTGTGTGCGTGTGTGGTGTGTGTGTGTGTGTGTGTGTGTGAAAGAGAGAGAGAGAGGCGGAGACAGACAGACAGACAAAGGCGGAAACAGACAGACAGACAGACAGACAGAGACAGAGAGAGATGTGAGAGTGAGATGAGGGAGTGAATGAGGGAGAGAGATTCTGCAGCTTAATTATTTTTTTAATTTATAATTTTATTCTAGTTTAAAAAAATGAAGCCAGAAGTAGCTACAGAACTTATTAATATACTTTACGAGTTGGATTGGGAGAGAGAAGCCGATAAAGATCAGTTAAAGAACAGGTTTGAAGAATTAATTACTGATCTTTTTAATCGAATAAACATGCGAGAAAGCGTGAAGCAGGCTATCAGTAAAATACCAGATTCTTGGCCTCAACCAATTGTAAAGCTGTTTGCCATATTAGTTGATAATATGACTCCTGAAGACGCTAATCTGACTGTTTCTACCAGCCCTGAAGAGTAGCTATTCACTTTAACCCGTTGAGCGCCTTTAGTCAGTCAGCTGACGCTGTATAAAAGTGCTTTTCCAGTGCCTATGGGCATTCCCCTGACGTCATGCATTTTCTTGAATTTTCATTCGTTACTATTTCTATCAACGGACTCAAATAGAGTTTGCGTCGAAAGCCTTATATGTCTGTAGTCTTAAAATAATATGTAAATGACCACACATGAGGGGAAAGCCCATTTATTCTCATCACTGACTGGATGACCAGCCAGTACTTCGTGTCTCGCTTGCAAAGATGGCGGCACAACCTTCGACAAGCCCAGCGACCAAATCAACGTATTTACACAGCTGAGGAGGCTCTGCTGATGATTTTTGACAAACACAATAATCTTTTATTCAACGACTCACTCGAGCATGAAGGTGAGATGATGATAGTGGTGGAATTGCCGACCATATTCGTCAGTTATTGAGTAGGGCTCTGTGACCTCAGTGTGTGTGTGTTCAGCTGACAGCGTCGAACGAGCCAGCCTCGTGTGTACTCTGCACTGCGTGCTGGTGTCCAGTGATGTGAAAATCAGTGCGAGAGGGGAGTGTGGCCTGCTCGCGGCGTGACACGGTGCAGACGGAAAGGTAGGGGAAGATGAGGGGTGAGAGAGAGGGTTGAAGTCAAGCAAGGGGGTGTGGTGGGGAGAGGGGGGGGGCGTGGTCGTGGACTGGTCAGTCTGCATCGAGTGTGAGCGTCTTGATAGACTTCCAAACTGTTTTACTTTCATTTACAGGTGTAGTGTGACAATACAAACTTTATTTTCAACTTTTTTGCTGTGTGTTCTTGTTTGGATGTGAAGATGTCGTGGTAAATACATATGTTTTTGATCGTGCAAAAAATCTATCCAAATCTAAATGCCTAAATACTTTTTATTATCAAAATTAAAACAAAAGAAGCCCAGATTCAAAATCTTCATTCAATTTCCTTCAAAAATGATATAGATTTCATTTTTCTATCTTTTGTAGTTTCTGAGCAAGAATTTTTTGTTAATTATGACCCCCAAATCATGAGATGTCCCTGGCACCAGGGGAACACCTTTGTTTGTATTATTGTGAGGCACTGAACGGGTTAATGAAGATCAGGTTTTGCGATTAGAAAAGACTATGAATAACAGTTGAATTTACAATTATTTTTTATTTATTTTAGATTTAAAAATGGCTGCCGAACTCAATGAATCTGATTTAAAGAATTGTAATGAACTATTTGACGAAACAATGAAAGTGTTAAACATTGATTATAGTGAATTTGGGTTGAGAATGATGTAAACAATATAATAAAAGATCATAGTGAACTATTTAAAGACGCAATCAAAGTGATGAACATTAACTGTAGTGATTCAGAAAAGCTAAAATATTAGCAGGTGTTATTGTAAGGTTAACATGTCTTGAAGTGTTGCAATGCTTAGGTGAAGATAAAAAAGCGCGTTTTATTACTTTTATATACATTTATTTTTTTTAATTTACGTAAATATTTGAGTTAAAAAATGAGCCTCACAAACGCATCTGAGTTTGAAAACTGCCAGCCAGCGCACTGGTGAAAGGTAGTGACAAACAATTAATCAATATGTTTAGCGAAGTAGACATGGACATCATTAACCCCTCGAACGTTCAT
>JAFLJL010007334.1:7500-10320 GCA_018398815.1 Conus ventricosus | reverse complement strand
AAATAATACTTTCAGGTCAACGTTAAAAGCATGACAGTTTATAAGTTTGTTTCCATGTATCACTGCCACCTCCTTTCTTTCTTTGCCTTTACCCCTCATGCACAAAAAGAATTTCATAAAAATTGGAACATTGATATTGAACAAAGCAGTTGGCTTTATTAAACATGGCTCTATTAAGCGGAAACCACTGTGGTTGGAAGACATGAATTTTCCAATTATACTCACTTGATTCTTCAGCAGTGACAGGTTCAGCAGTGACAGGTTCCTCACAGTGTGCATCTTCCACCACATCTGCCATTATTTCCCTGCAAAAGTGGGTAGCATAACATATTACTTTGAAACAAAACTTTCAGCCTCCACAAAAATTCATCACTGAGTAACCCTTTTTGGAAAAACATGTATGCAGACTTTGTGATGCCATGAACTACTTAACATTTCACTTTCAAATGGTAAAAATCAGAAATTACATTCATATGTGTTTGAATGCCTGCGAGTCTAATCTAGATTTAAACTTGAGCTTTATGCATAGTGACGATAAACTAGCCAGGGCACTCTACACACTGATACAATACAATTAACCAGCGTTAAACTCATGGTTTTAAAAGTATTTATTATTTTTTATGCTTTTAAAAAGGTTTTTAAAATGGATTGTGACGAACTATTAAAGTGCGAGGAGCAAGCAGACTACTCAGCAGACCACTGCCATAAAGAAAGATATTCTCTGGCTGCATGTGGAAAAACTAGACAGTATTTAGGTGTTGAACTAAGTATTGAACAGATTCAACAATTGTCTACATCAGACATTGAAAAGTACTACGCTAGGTACGAAGCACAGCTAGGGTCAAAAATGGTTAGATCAGTGGGTCAGACAATGATTAGTTTATATGCTAAGTTAGTAAGTAAGATGGCGCCAGTTGATTCAGAAGAAGATTTAAAATACGACTTATCACAAGATCCGGTTTTAAACAAGTCCCTAGAAACTCTTGCATGTGACATGTACTACAGATTTGGGACAATGTTATGCCCATTCATCATGGGGTTAATTACTTACCTTGCTGGACAAAAAGTATTTTACAATACAATATTTCAAAACAATCTTTCTTCTTAAATAAGAGATCATATCAGCAACCCAACAACTAAATGCAGTATGTTACAGAAAGGCCATGGTTACTGAACAGACAATCTCAAACCATGTATGGTCCGTTTTACGTAAGTCTGTAATCATTTAGATCCTTCACAACACACACTGGCTTTGCTTTTTGTTTTTAATGGATCCAACAAAACATGAAATCTTCAAGCGCATATGAAATTCATTCACTGCACACAAAAAAACAATGAGCTAAAAAGGAAACTCAGGGAAGCACAGACCTCTGCCAAGGTCAAAAAAAATCCTGGATCTGCCTTTTGTTCAGATCCTGTACCATGTATCCACACACAAATTTAATGGGTCATCTTGAGGACACGTTCCATCTTTCCACCAAGTTTCATTAAAACGGCCTTTCCCTTGTGCTACATACCATTTTTCCGCCAACATTTGTGAAGATCAATTCAGCACTTTTTATCTCTTTCATTCCTACTTTTCTATGAACCATTACTTCTTATTGTTCCTAGATTCTTATAATATGAGTATTCCCTCCATTCCTGGTTTTAGATAAAAAAAAAAAAAGAAGTGTAAAGTGAGAACTGCCACATATGCAGTAGCAAACTGGCCCGAATACAGCGGCGACCACTTTCCCACACTGTAGGGGCCATCTGGCATCCATTCCATTCATAAACACTGCCCCGCATGCGACCGGGTCATGCATGCGACCGGGTCATGACGTTGTACCGATGACGCGAACTCGCACGAAGTTCAGACCGTTTACCGAGAGAAACCGATTTTCCAGACTGCATGAAGGAAAGGGGGGATTTTGTGCTGCCCAGTTTTCTGAGCTGAGCTGAGCTGCAGGAAGGAAGGTATGATTTCTGCAAACCAGAAAACCAGGTCGTAGGGATGAAAGAGTTAAGTAGTCTTGCTGACAGACAAACCAACCAACAGATGTGGCTGAATACATTACCTCCTTGGCAGAGGTAACAAGTAACAAATACTGACAACACAACCTTTCTAAATTCAGGATATATAACTCACTTCATCTGCCATCAGGATCAGATTATGTTCTTTGGCAAACCGAATGATGTCCTGAATGTTTTCTTTTGTTAATACACTTCCTGAAACAAAACACTGTTTACATAAACACATTGTTTCAGCCGCCTGGAAGGAAGGAAAAAGAGTCCAAGATCATCAGATTATGGAACAGGCTGACACATTGCCCATAAAAGTCAAAACAGCTCATGGGTGTATGTGGCATGGGGAAGGGGGAAAAGGGGGAGGAAGGGAATTGGAGGGGGAATGAAAAAGTCTTGCTCTACGAGCAAATTAGACGCCAAACCATACTGATTTAGTATACACATGGATTAAATTTTTGAAATTGTAAACATTCACCAACTGGAAAAGGGGAGGGGCAACATTCTGTTGGGGAGGGAGGCGGGGTGGTGGGCGTGGGGTGGTGGAGGGGTTAAAAATATCTTCCGAGCAGATCAGATTTAATGCGATAAACAACCAACAGTGCCAGACTCCATCCAGTCTCATAACTGGGACTGAACACTCCAGACATAGTCAGAGAAAGGTTAAAAGATTTGATCTTATCAGATGAGACACATTATCGTGCTATCACTCGAGAGAAGACAATGTGAGCAAATTTCACTTTCTCATACACTCACTTCATACAAATAAAAAAGCTGTGCTCACAGACTGCCTCAACCATCACAGTATCATCAACA